>JARHVA010000750.1:3260000-3515000 GCA_037957365.1 Torreya grandis
GAACTTGTTGGAGTATAAGATGCATTGTATAGGGTATTTATAGGAATTATAAACCATTTAATGCATATTTTAACTTGATTTGCATGTGTGAGCCTCCATAGTATCAAGAAGAACCTACAAGAAAGATATGCCATAGGTTTGCACTTGAAGTTTTGAAAGTTTTTGCAGGATTAAATGTACATAATATATGGTTGAGTGTATTTCACCATCTCCTTATCTCATTAAAATCTCCTCAATATGGATGAAAACTCCATACATAGTCCTTCAATGGTATTCGTGATCTATGTTCAAGACTATATTTTGAGGATTGCCTGCAGATGAACTAAAGAGGTCTTGTCCTTCATGTTTTAGTATTGTATGAGGGTCTTGAAGTCATTAATAAGGTGATGATACTTTGAATAAGAGATCATAGGTTAAATGAACTAAGAAAACACTATAAGAGATTTTAAAAAACATAATAAATGTAGACCTATAGGTCTGCAGACTTGTAGGTTTGTATTCCATGAAAAATGCTTTTGAAATATGCACCAAAAAGTGTTTTTAAGGATCTAAGAAACGAGGGAAGTATAATGTATTTAAATTTGAATAATTTTTTGGACTAATGGAAGGTGTGATATCAAATACCAGTGCTCAAGCCATTTAAAGATGACCTACAGGTAGAATGGTGATGCAAAGCCCTGTTTGAGGTTTTAAGTTGATTTCATGCTTGAAATAGAGTAGACAACACAAGTCATTAGAGAATTGGTGTGGATACATAACTTAGTGTAGACATGAAAGGAGAAGATTAATTTGCTAATGCACACCTTATTTAGTGGAGAGTCATAAAGGGTTAAGAGGCTTGAATTCATCAACCTAGGTTCTCATACACAAGCATGTGTATGATAATAGAAGGCAAAAGTTTGAAGATGCCATAAAAGGCTAATGGAATTTATAATACAGTTGAAGTTAACTTTAAATGAGGTTTGAATTCTTTCAAGGTGACATTATGGAGTTGAGAAGATCAATTCTAAGACTTCACATTTAAACTCTTCTCCAATGACCACCTACATACACATTTTGAGAAGGTACAAGGAACATGTGTGTGTTTGTGATAATAAGGGGTTTTAGGTATATCTAAAAGGTTATAAAATCCCAAGAGTATAACAAAGTTATTTAAAGGTTAAAGGGTTTCAATTTGATTATTAAAACACAAATGCATTCAAACACCTAAATGAGTATCTACAGGTTTGTTAAGCAAACCAAGCCATTTTCAAAGCTTGGGAAGAGAATGCCACCTATAGTTAGTGAGTATGGATTTTGGGTGAGATCATGACCAAGTAATTAAACCATTTTAATTTATGTAAACTCAAAATAAGATCAAATAATAAGATGATTGATAGACTCTCTAAACCCTGCCTTCATAGCCAATGAAAGCTACAAGCCTGCCTACCTGGCTAAGTGAAGGTTGCTTGTTTAAAATGAAGAGAGGAGGTCTAAGGGAAGGAAAATACCTTATAAAATGGTTTCATAGTTATATTATAACTCCATAATATATCAAAATTTGTAATAAAGAGTTGAAATGTTGAAAGCTCTGTTCTAGGCCAAACAAGACTAAGACAACATAGGCAGACCATAGGAATAGTCATGAAGAATATGGTATGATGAAGGTGGAAGGAAAGTTTGGTGAAATTTAGAGGTTGGATAGTGTTAACACATACCATTAAATACTATCCATAGGAAATGGAAGGCAATAAAAGTGGAATTTAAGCCTATGGAACCCCCTCAAGCTTCATAAGGTGAATGACTGCACTCTAGACCTATTTTCTCTCACCTAGTATGATCATGAACATACACATGGAAAATAGTGTCTTTAAAGGATGATAAATAGGTAACCATACTAAAAAATCATATAATAAATTTTTGGATTGGTCCTTTAATATGCATGAACATAGCCTAAGAACTCATACCCCTCTCTAATGGCCTATTTACAAACCGAGATCCAACTTCTTACACTAAAAACTGTACATATAAAATGAATGGAAAAATAATATCCTAGGGATAGTTGAGGGAGCTAGTTTAATTTATATTTGTGTAATTAGTTTAAGTTTTTAGGGCCCAAGGTTTATGAACAATCGCTCAAAACCAAAACCAGTTTAAACCCTCCTAAAACCCTAGTAATGACCAATTGAGAGAGATGGACCTATAAAGTGAACAAAATGACATATAATTATTTTAAAACCTTATAAAAATTATTCTAAACTCCATTTAGGTACTCACCATGTACTTTATCTATACCTATAACTGTACATACTGTAGTTAATGCCCTATTTTACAAGATTTTTAGGTGTTTTGTAGAGTTTTGGACAATGGAGAACTTAAAAAATATTGGAAGATGTAACTTGGGATGTGTTAGATTTATTAAAGCATAAAAATACATACAAGACATCATAAAAGTGATCAAACAAACTTAATTTTTCAAGGCAGTCTTAAACAATGTTAAAAAGAGACTAGGTTTTGAGACCATTTCATTGTTCTCACACTTCCACAGTGTTTCAAGACCTCAAATTTGGCATGGAGGTTGGTAATAGGTGAGGTAAAGTTAATCACATGATTTTGGTGGTTTTTCCCATGTGGGATAGGTTTGGAGTAGAAAATCAGTCTTCTATGCAAGGAGGCCTAATTTGGAGAAGAGAATGGCAAAAAAATGATAGTTAAACTCATTATCATGACCTAAAACTTGGCATGAAGATGTAAAGCCATACTAGGTCCTATAATATTCCTTTATTTTCCTATGATCATCCATAAAATTTTATACACAAGGAGGTTTACATGATTTTAAGGCTACAAGGAAAAGAGGCCTAATGAGTGTTTGAGGAGTAAAATGGAGTCTTGAGAGTTATTCCAAGAAATAAAATGGATTGATTTAGGTCTACTATGATATTCATATTAATTCCATTAAGAGATAATCCATTATAGAATATGAACTCAATATTTGATACTTATGGATAAAGAATAGGCATAGTAGGACAATGAGAGCCTCAAACCACCTAAGGAGTTATAATCATCATGATAACATCAGTTATAAAGACTCATAAAAATGTTAAAGGTGTTAGTATTAGATAAAGAATGTAACTCAAGGTGGATCAATAATCAAGAATGCCATTTATCATCTCACAAGCCAAGAGAAGGGGCAATTTCAGAGAACAAGGCAAGGTGTCAAGCAACCAAAAGAAACTCCTATGCCACTTAGAGCAGAAGAACATATTAAAGAGAGCACACTTGTACTTTAAAACTTGATGGATTAGCTTCCAAATTCTTATTTTTTAACTCTCTTGAGAGGCACTTATCAATCTCTCTTTTCTAGGCCCTTCTCTTTTCTTCTCTCACATTTCTCTATGTACTCAGCTTTGATAGGATATGTTTGTATCCTACACCTAGGTATGGAGAAACCCTACCCATTTATAGACTTTGACCAATGATAAAAGTCTAGTTTTACCTCCTTTGACTAGTTTTAATATGTTTGTGTGATTATTTTATCTTATCAAGTGACTAGCTTTGCTTCCTTGACATGTTTGTCCTTTTCTTGAATGCATATTCAATTTGAAACTTCTTTGCAAGTCTTTTGAAGTGTCTAAGTGGAGTGTAAAAGTTTGAGTGAGTTATATTTTCACTACTGTCATCATATGACCTCTTGACTAGTCCTTCTAGCCCAAACATTCTTCACAACCTTCATGAGAAACATTAATGTAGAGAGGTAGATTTAGAGTAGTGTCATGTTTATAATAGTCTCATGTTTGAATTGTTTTTGCATCTGGTTAGTAGTGGTCAAGTATATTTGGTGCATCACCCGCATTCGAATAGGTTTCTTTCCCTTTCCATAGAAATTGGTAAATTAATGTTTAAGCCTAACTGATTCATCAAGGGGAGCTAGCCATTTAACCTAGAGATCAACCTCTCTAATAGTTCACCCACAATATTGAGGTGCTTCTATGTTATTCCAAATTTGGAAGGCTTGAACTACCCTCCAAAGGGTGTAAATTTAGTTGATAATAGTTTTGGCACGCTCGGTGGGACTAAGGTCCAAAGTAGTGGAAGGATTGTTGGTGTTATTATTCTACATATCAGCCTTTGAAGGCATTTAAAACATCAATGGTATCTCCATGCTAAATTAGTTGGTTTTATCAACCTAGTCACTTGTTAAAAGTAAGTTGTGCTTTTTATTCATTATCTTGATGAAGTTTGATGGTTGTGTATGAAGGAAATTTTTGTTTTATACCTTCTTATTAGTCCTATAATGAACCTTACTAACAGTATGATGGTTCATATCAATCGTATATCACTCCTAATTAGCTTCTCTATGATCCATATCATCTTTTTAATGAGTCATATTAATCCTATGATCAACCTATACTCCCATTACATGACTATGATGTTGTATATGATCATCCTTCTCAAGCTCAAGATGTCTCTAGCCAACATAGTCACTTCTCAAATTAGTCCATTTCAAGTTTGAATCAAACTCTCTTAGGCTATGAAAGGTACATGATACGATTTAACACATAAAGGGAATATGCTCAAGATATTCATAGTCATCTTATTCATAATGTGAGAGACTCATTGCAATTAATGAAGGGAGAATGGGCACCCATTAAGAGAGCAAATTGGCAAAGTCTCTCAAGTGAAATGTTTGATGTAAGTGGTCTAATTCAAAAGATAGAAGATAGGATAAGAGTTCATGAAGGATAATAGGTTCAATCCTATTAGCCCTATGTGTCTTAATATATACCACCTCAACCCTCATATATGCTACCCATTATTCCCCAAGAGACCTTTTCAAGTGAGTATCAAAGTGTTCTAAGTCTTTCATATATTCCTCAAACTTTCCCTTAGAATTTAATACAAGCGAGCATTCGAAGGAAGTAGGAAATTGGTGTTGAGTAGCCTATTTTTGATAACTAAGATTCTACTTCTCTTCCTCAAGAACCCCTCCCAAAAAAGTATTTCAAGACTCCAAACTAGAATCAAGAAGTAAAATCATGGAGTAATCAAGGTGGGACAAGCATAGATTGGGGAGTTGAAGTCAAGGAATAATATGAAGCTATGCAAGTTCCTCTCATCCCTCCTTAAGAGTCCTCTTATATCTTATACTAGACTTTTTATGCTCCTTATCCTCATGAAGTAACTAACCACCTTCAAGAAAAACTATTCCAAGAAAGTGTAGATAGACAAATTGAAGAGTTGGAGTTGAAAATGAAGGGACTTGAAATAAACCAAGATCAAAATATTGAAGTCAAATGAAGTATTGAGCATATTTAAAACCCATTTCCCTCTCCCTAAAAGCCTCCATATTTTCCATCTTAGAGGTATATCCAAGAATGTTTTCAAAAAAAGGAGGTCTTAGTTGAGAGGGTTGAAAATCATGTTGTAGCTATTGAATAACCTTAAAAAGCCTATGAGAAAGATGAAGTGCTTGTTGAGAAGGATGAGGCACTCATATCCCAACTAAAGCTACTTTCTCTTTAAGCATTCCTACAAGAATATCCCATTCCCAAGCCCATTTATGAGCCATCCACCATACCTCATATCCTTCTCAAACTCATGAACTATTGATCACCCTCCCACCATATCCCTTCTTGAAGAAGAACCTGTCCTATGGGAAACAAATGAAGAAGAGATTGCACCTACAAGTGTGGTTCAAGGAGAACGTGAAGAAGAAAATTCAGGTGTATATGATGAGGAATTCACCATTGGTACTCCCTTTGGTGAAGATAAAAATAAATCAGTCTTCATAAATGAAGAAAGGAATGATCTTGGTGAAGTTACAACTACCTATGAGAAGAGTGCTAAGATTTCTACCTTGGCAAATGAATAAGTTGGTGAAGATATGAAATAAAAGGCTCTTGAGAGGAACATCATGCTAACTGATCTTATTGAGTCAAATGATCAGGGTCAAAGAGATTTCAAGGACGTGGCAAACTTATTTGCACATGTTCAAATAATATGAAGGTTTTGAAAAGTTGACACCTATAGGTGAACAAGATTAGGTTGATGATGAAGAATGCAAGGTTCCTAGTGAGCTAATATGTCTTAAAAACTATCACCAGGAACTTCAAGTCCATGATAGAGCAATCTATGATGAAGAGATTCTTCAATACAAGCAAAAGATTAGATTAAAAAAACCAATAGAGTCTAAGGCTACTACTGCCTTCATAGACAAAGAGGACCTATGGCAGAGGTAATGGGAAGTTTACAATGAATTTGAGGCTCTTAAAGAGATTATACCATTTGTGGGATAGATTGAGGATGTTTTAAGGTTGCCTTCCCTCTTAAAGGATAATGTGCCAATCTCTAAGGTACCAAGTTTGATGTTATCCCTATTAACCAAGAAGTAATCATACTTGAGTTAAATTTAAACATCAAGAAAGACCATGAGAAGGATCTTGAGCCACAAGATGAGTTCATCTTTATAGGTGATTATTTTTCTATTGTTACTTCATTTGAGAGCATGCCAAGAGGATTGGCAATCAACATGATGATGAAGCCAATGAGACCAATGTTCAAGAGCTAACTTGATTCATGTTATTTACCACCTCATGGAGCAAGAGATAGTACAAGCTCCACATTTGACCTAGGATTAAGAAGAAAAGTTTAGGTTAGTTGTATATTAGTTTGTTTATATTGTGTTTTATGTTCCCTAAGTGCTTATCTAACACATGTGTGTGTTTTGTCCTTTTAATTCATGTGTGTTATCCTTATTTTGTGTGGTTTAGAGGTCAAATTAGTTTGTTTAATCATGGTCATTGTCTGGTTTAGGTATGTGGTTGAGTGAAAATGACTCCTTTGCCTAATGGAAGGACAAGGCTACTAGTCTATTTAGCATAACAAACATGTTACCCTCGTGAATTATAACCCCTATAGGTGAAAACATGTTTTCATGCCTTATTATCTTTATTATAGTCTTCTCCATGCCTTTATAGTCTTCAAAAAGTCTTTCTAAAACCTCATTAGCATTGTTTAAGATAAATTTGGAGAAATTAAGATAATGTATTGTTTTGGTCTTGTACTAAGTTAATCATGTCATGAATTCATGAGAGTTAGTAAAATGGTGTCAAAAGGTCCCTAGTTACTTATCAAAGTAATTTCATACCTCAATTAACTTGTATAAACATTTTATGATGTTTTGGAGAAGTTAAGGTTCATTTGTGGACTTTAAAGAAATGTTTTATGAGGAAAAATATGTGTTTTGATAACTCCAACGTGTTTCAAAGCTCAAAAATTCCAAAAATCTATACAAGACTCTTCTATAGGTCCTTGGAACACTTATACAACTTCCCTTTATGACAACATGTCAGAAAATGGTCAAATTCTTGAATTTCAATGCTTAGAAGGGAGTTTTAGGCACTTATACGAACTTATTGAACTCATTTTTAGATGAAAATAGTTTAAAGGTGTTTCTTAGGCTTCCATAGGTCTGATTAATGCTTGGGATGAAGTTTTAAGTTCCAAAAATGCAAATAATTCTCTCTCTCCTCCGTCGCTGTCTTCACAAGCTCATAAAGGTTATTTTCATGAAGATGGTATAGGCCATATAGATGGAGTTAGAGCCTAATATCTTAGCTAGGGATATGGGTTATAGTGGCCTTAAAATTAATATCATTGGTTTTTAGATTAAAGCCCCTAGCTAGATGAACAATAACTAAGAGCTTTAATGGTAAAAAATTGCCTACAATCCCTATTGATTGGATTTGTGCAAATTTTCATCCAAATTTGAAATTTTTGGAGTATGATCAGAATTTTATAAGGTATATATAGGAATTATAAACCATTTAATGCTTATTTTAACCTTATTGTCATGTGTGAGCCTCTATAGTATCAATAAAAACCTCTAAGAAAGATATACCATAGGTCTACACTTGAAGTTTTGAAATTTTTTGTAGGTTTAAATGTACATAAGATAGGGTTGAGTGTATTTCACCATATAATTATCTCATTAAAATCTCCTCAAGATGGTTGACCACTCCATACACAATCCCTCAATGGTATTCATGATCTATGTTCAAGACTGCATTTTGAGGATTGCCTATAAATGAAGCAAAGAGGTCTTGTTCTTCATGTTTTAGTATTTTATAAGGGTATTAACCTCATTAACAAGGTGACCAAACTTTAAAAAATATATCACAATTTCAAGAAACCAAACAAACACTATTGGAGGTTTTAAAAAGCACAATAAATATAGGCCTACAGGTCTGCAAACTTGTAGGTTTGTATTCCATGAAAATTGCTTTTGAAATATGCATCAAAAAGTATTTTTAAGGATATAAGCAATGAGGGAATTATAGTGTATTTAAATCTGGAGAATTTTTTGGAATAATGGAAGGCATAATCTCAAATACCAGTCCTCAAGCCACCTAAAGATGACTTATAGGCAGAATGGTGATGCACAGGCCTATTTGAGGTTTCAAGTTAATTTCATGTTTGAAATAGAGTAGACAACACAAGTCATTATAAAATTAGTGTGGATACATAACTCAATGCAAAAATAAAAGGAGAAGAGTCAAAAACTAATGCATACCTTAGTTATTAGAGATTCATAAAGGGTTAAGAGGCTTGAATTCATCAACTTAGGTACTCATACACAGGCTGGTGTATGATAATACAAGGCAAAAGTTTGAACATGCCATGAAAGGATAATGGGATTTTTAAGATAGTGGAAGTGAAATTTAAATGAGGTTTTAATTATTTCAAGGTGTCATGATGGAGTTGAGAAGACCAATTCTTATACTTCATGTTTAAACTTTTCTCCAATGACCACCTATAGTCACATTTTGAGAAGGTACAAGGTGCTGGCATGTGCTTGTCAAATTAAGGGGTTTTGGGAAGATTTAAAAGGTTATAAACTCCCAATAGTCTAAAAAAATTATTTAAAGGTTCAAGGGTTTCAATTGGATTCCTAAAACATAAATGTATTCAGACACCTAAAGGAGTATCTACAAGCTTGCCAAGCAAGCCAAGCTATTTTCAAAGCTTGGGAAGATAATGCCACCTATAGCCAGTGAGTAGGAAGTTTGGGTGAGATCATGACCAAATAATAAAAAAATTTGAATTAATGAAAACTCAAAATAAGACAAAAGAATAAGATGATTGATAGACTCTCTAAACCCCACCTTCACAACCAATGGAAGCTACAGGCCTGCCTAGCTAGCTAAGTGAAGGTTGCTTATTTAGAATGAAGATATGAGGTCTAAGGGAATAAATTTTTCTTGAGAATGGTTTCATAGTGATAGTATAACTCCATAAGATCCTCAGACTTAGTAAGAAAGAGTGGAAATGTTGAAAGCTTTATTCTAGGCCAAACAAGACTAAGACTACGTAGGTAAACCATAGGAATAGTCATGGAGAAGATGGTTTGATGAAGGTGGAGGGAAATTTTGGTGAAATTGAGAGGTTGGATAGTGTTAAAATATACCCTTTAATACTATTAATAGGCAAGGGAAGACAAGAAAAGTGGCACTTAATCCTATGGAACTTCCTCGAGCTTCACAAGGTAAATGGCTACACTCCCGACCAATTTTATCTCACCTAATATGATCACAAACCTATGAATGATAAATAGTGTATTTTAGGGATGATAACTAGGTTCCCATAATACAAACTCATAACATTGGATTGGGCCTTTGATATGCATGAACATAGCCTAAGAACTTAGACCCCTCTCCAATGGGCTATTTGACCTGAGATCCAACTTATTACATTAAGATATATATAGATATAATGCACGGGAACCTAATATCATAGGGATATTTGAGGGAGATAGTTTAATTTATATTTGTGGCATTGTTTTAGGTTTTAATCTCCTAGGGTTTATGAATAATCACTAAGAACCAAAACCATTTTAAACCCTCCTAAAACCTTAGTAATTATTAGTTGAGAGAGATGAACCTCTAAAGTGAAAAAAATTACTTTGAATGATTTTGAAACCTATTTAACATTTTTTTAGACTCCAATTAAGTCCTCACCATGTACTTTTTTTGTACTTTTAAGTGTATAGGTTATATTTAATGCCCTATTTTCTAAGGTTTTAGGTGTTTTATAGGGTTTTGGATAATGGATCACTTAGAAAATATTAAAATAGTTAATTTAGGATTAATTAAACCTATTAAATCCTAAAAATATTTACAAGACATCCTGAAAGTGATCAAACAAACCTTAATTTTCAAGGCAGTCTTAAACATGCTTAAAAAGAGACTAGGTTTTGAGACCATTTCATGGTTCTCATACTTCTACAGGGTTTTAGGACCTCAAATTTGGCATGGAGGATGGTGAAAAGATAGGTAAAGTTAATCACATTATTTTTGTGGTTTCACATTTGTGGGAGAGGTTTGGAGTATAAAATCAATCTTCTAGGCAAGAAGGGCTAATTGAGGCCTAATTGGGAGAAGAAAATGGCAAAAAAAAGATACTTCCACTCACTCTCAGGACTTGAAATCTGGCATGGATCTATAAATATATACTGGGTCCTCAAATATGTCTCTATTTTTTAGGATAATCTATACACTATCCTACATAAGGAGGTTTACATGATTTTAGGGCTATAAGGAAAATAGGCCTAATGAGAGCTTGAGGAGAAAAATGGTGTCTTGAGAGTTGTTCCATGAATCAAAATGGATTAATTTAGATCTAATATGATATTTATATGCCTTACATGGAGAGATAATTCATTAGATAATATGAACTCAAGATTTGACACTTATGGACAAAGAATAGGCATAATAAGACAAGTGGAGCCTCAAGCCACCTAAGGAGTTATAATCATCATATAAACATCAGTTATGAAGAATCCTAAACAAGTTTAAGGTATCAAGATTAGAATAGAAATGTAACTGAAGGTGACTCAACAATTGAGAAGGCCATTTATCAGCTCACAAGCAAAGAGAAGGGGCAATTTTGGAGAACAAGGTAAGGTGTCAAGCAACTAAAAGAGACTCCTATGCCACTTAGAGCAGAAGAAAATCTTGAAGAGAGCACACTTATGCTTTGAAACATGATGGATCATCTTCTCAATCCTCCTTATTTTTAACTCTCTTGAGATACACTTATCACTCTCTCTCTTCTTCTCTCACATTTTTCTATATATTCATTCTTGATAGGCTATGTTTATATCCTTCACCTAGGTATATATAAGCCCTACCCAGTTTTATCCTTTGATCAATGAGAAAAGTCTAGTTTTACCTCCTTCTTTTATTGGTTTCAATATGTTTATGTGATTATTTGATCTTTTTAAGTGACTAGCTTTGCTTCCTTGACATGTTTGTCCTTTTTTTGCATGCATATTCAATTTAAAACTTCTTTGTAGGTCTTTGGAAGAGTCTAAGTGGAGTGTAAAAGGTTGAGTGAGTTTTCTTTTCACTAGTGTCATCAATGACCTCTTGACTAGTCCTCCTAGCCCAAGCATTCTTCACAACCTTCATGAGAAACATTGATGTAGAGAGGCATATTTGAAGTAGTGTCATGTTCATGATAGTCTCATATTTGAGGTGCATTTACATCTAGCTGGTAGTGGTCAGCTATATTTGGTGCATACCCCCATTATAATAGGGTTATTTCCCTTTTCCTATCAAGTGGTAGATTAGTGTTTGAGCCTAAGTGATTCATCAAGGGGAGGTAGCCCTTTAACATAGAGATTAACCTCTCTAATAGGTCACCCACAACCTTGAGGTGTTTTCATGTTTTTCCAAATTTGGAAGGCTTGAAATACCTTCCAAAGGGTGCAAATTTGGTTGATAACAAATACTATATTAAATAAATGTGGAGAACATGATTTCAAAGCATTCCCCCTCTGAATCTAAAAACTATGAATGTGTGGAAGCTATGTTCATGTGACATGTCACCAATAAATCTAAAAACTAGTATAGGTATTAAAAACTAAAAAAATGTGGAGAACATGCTTCCAAATCATGCCCCCATTATAATCTAAAAATTGTGAATGTGTGGAAGTCATGTCGATATGACATGCCCCCACTAATATTGAGAACTAGTGTAAATTATGGAGAACTTGATTTCAAAGCATACCCCCACTAATATGCCCCACTTTGAGGTGAGGAAAAAATAGTAGCTAGAATTTACCTCACCTTAGAAGGGTAAGACAACTTTAAAATATGTGAATGTATCCATGTATCATATAAAAGAAACTTGTCTAGGTAAATGTATCATTGAAGTGCATAGAACCAATTTGATCACATGTAGGCCTAAGTTGCATGATAGAAATCATGACAACATCTAGATAGTAATAGTAAAATCTCAACAAGAAAACACACATAGACACAAGAGCACTCAAAAGTAAGTAAAAAAGTGACCAAGGAGACCATAAACAAGGGGCATGTTAAAATATCATAAAATTGAATGGACATGACTTAGTCAAATGTAAAAAAAAAGCAAGGAATGACATATTCAAATGCCCATATAACAAACAATTACATATTCAAATGTCCAAGAAAGCAAACATAGGCACATGGGCCACATACAACAAAGCATATTCAAATGCCTGAAAAACAAGACAATAGCAAGGCAAAACACTCAAAGAGGTGTGTAAAGGAAAAACATAAGAAACCAAAATAAACATGTCATAGTGGCCCATGGATCGAATGTGTTATCAAAAAATTCAAGTACATGGCATATAAAGTACCTTATGTAATGTATAATCATGGATAATAGGCATGTGTAAGTACATATGTAAGCTTAAACATGATTGTGTAAAGTGATCATTGAATCATATAACCTGTGTAGATCAAAATCATAGAATATGGATGCCCCCAATGTCTTGATGACACGAGTAAAAGGAAATATCAACACTCATAAGTGTATAAAATCATGTATTTGTGTATGCTTATAAATGTGTATGTAGGAGTAAATGATATGCTAGACCTCAACATAGAACTAACACATAGATGTCAAGGAGCCAATATAATATGTATGTGTTAAAAATGTTTTTATATTTTTGAATGTTTTATTTTTATTTTTTTGTTATTTTTGAAGATGAGGAAAGATCATCCTATGAAATCATCTAAAGGGTGATCATAGGTATCTCCCTAGTTGGAACCTAGTGCAACAAATAAGTAGTACTACCAAGGAACATGTATAGGTATAATATCTATCATTGTAGATTCTGTGATGCTCAACATATGTATAATAGTACTCTAGGGTTGTGAAGTACCGATAGAAGGAATAGGGGTTCTTAGAACCCATCTCTGTGTATTCTATGGTTTTTTTGGAATAAAAATAGTACAAACATATTTAGGTGCTATGTATATCTGAATATGGTGCATAGAAGATGACGATTTTGTGAAACCCACTATTTGTCTCTGATGTAAAGGTCTCTCAAGTACTGGCCACCTAGTAAAGGGGATTGATTGTTTTTTATTTTTGTTTATAGATGATTGAGAGTTAGATGGGTCCCTCACCCTTTTATTCAAAACTTAAAAAACAAAAGGTATAAATCATAGTAGAGTGTAAAAACAAGATCAAGGAACAAATAAACTCAAAAAGTTAAATCTTCATAGAGCCAACCATAAAACTCAAACTACCTATAAGCTAAACAAACAACAAGACACCCACCACAAGGCTCAAATCAGTTGTGAGTGGCAATCACCCTCCTACTCCTATTGGAAAAGAGATCTTCTATATTCCATTGTGATCCCCTATTAATGGCATTAATGGCATCCAATTACAAATGCTCAACTTTTGTCTTCTTACCTCTACATCTCAGGGAACCAAAGTTGGGAGTAGTCAACAAACAATCTTTTTATGAAAGAGAGAGAAACTTGGTAGAGGCTAGGATATGACTAGTTTGTTCCTTTAAAATGTCCTATGTTTCAACCTCTGCCTTCACCTCCTCTAGGTTTTTTGACCACATTGAATGGGGCTATCGTAGTGACCTACTCAAGCAAATATAAATGCTCTCAATGAAGCTATTCCTTAAATAAAAGTTTTCATTGAAGAGACTCATTGAGAATAACTCCATTCCCACCTGCATGGGTTATTAAGGTAGAGGGATATAGAGTCAAAAGAGAAACCATATGAATTGAAGATGAATCTCATTGGATCTAATGCTGAGTCCTACCCTATTAGTGCCCTTGAGCCCTAGGAAAGGGACACTATACAATCTTGTGGTCAACATTATTACACCTAAATTTTTTGATAGGCATCCCTTCCACTTGCATTTATTAATCCATACTCCATGATTGAAATAAACCTATATTGAGCTAGCTAAAGGGTGAAAGGATTAAAATAAATGCAAACCTAAGAAAAGTGCGACTAAAAATAATCCACTCTTATGTCAATATTTATGAAGGAACCAATAGTTTCCACAAGGATCTTGATGGATGTTGAGTTCCTAATCAAAAGTGGTAGATGATAGAGGCATATCAAAATTGGTATTCTATCCATCACTTCAAAGAAAGGATCAAAGATAGGTTTTTAAGGATGAATAATCAGACCTGCTCATCCCTAAAACTAAGGCCCAAACATCCAAACCCTATCATGATCTTTGATTGATTAGAAATGGAAAATGAAGAATCAATTTTGAAGGATTGTAATCAAGGGCTATCTGATATCCTTCTAGGTGGAATCCATCCAGTCACAAATAATGGTATAAGAAGGGCAAGAACCCCAAAATTTGCCCACAAGGGAGTTCTGTTCCATATCTAGAACAAACTTGTCCAAAATATCACCCGAGAGATAAATTGAAGGTACCTTTGCTACCATCTAAAGGAGGATATCCCCTAACCACACCTATACTAACAACCTATTAGAAGTATCTCAATGAGGCCCTTTGTTAGACTCTTTAATATCATTCAGACTAACCAATGCCTCCTTGTTTGAAACACTACACCCTTGGAGCCCCAACACATCAGTCCACCATACAACCAACATAGTGGAAGAAAAAGGATGGAGTTTTAGAATGTGAAGTCTAAAAAAATCCATGCAATAATGAAAAAGATTCCCCATATTTGGGAAAAATTCAAAAACTAGGGAAACATCTTCTACTACTTCTTCCCTGGGAGAGTCCTTGATAGCTATTGCCTTCCCATCCTTATCCAACAAAGCTTTTACCACCTGATTGAAGCTCCTTTTGGACATAGAAATCCTATGACCCCTACCTAGTTCATCCATAACCCTTCATGTGCCAATAGCCCCTACTTTGGCTATTGCCTTGCCTACCCCAAGTGCACCTGAGCTAACACCTCCCACTTTCATTCTAGTACTTAAATTTTGGGTATAATTTTTTTTAATAACCAAAATCCCCAAATCTATGGTGAATAGTATTCCTAGTCATGGGATGTGGACTTAACTCATCACATTAAACACAGGTTTCAAGCCACCTGACCCCCATCTCATTGAACACCGAGTCGGTAGTCCACTACATTGGATAATTTTCATGAATAACTTGATGTAGAGTAGTGTGGGAATAATGATAGAGAGTGGTCATCGCAGGGAATGAATCATGAGACCTCCCATCTCTAACACTCAACTCACTCATCTCTAGGCTATCATCACCAAGTAAAGGGAATTGCTTGTTGCTTACCATTTTATGGTGTATTAGCCTTTATAGGATTGAGAATTAACTATTTGGGTATGAATTTATCTTGTTTAAGAGGATGCTCATATAGAATAGTAGAAACTATAAACTCGATTGGCATGAATGTAATTAATACACCCATGTGTTATAGAAGGTACTAATCAAAGAGTATGTATCCAAGGTTATCCCAATAACATGCAAAAGACACATGTATAAGGTATAACTAAGAAATTAGTAACCACATATGAGGGACTGGCCTATAAAGGTAGATAAATCTCATCGACAACCTTCTAGGAGGTCCCATCAAATGCTCTGATCGATCTAGTAGAGGGGTGTAAATTATGATGATTATAACTCAAATGCATAAGTAATGTCATGGTGAAAACATTTTTACTTGTACCATTATCAATCATAACACTTCGTATAGGGTGTTTATCAAGTATGCTTAAATGAATAGAGAATTAAGATAAGATTTATCATCCTTAATTTCACTATCGTCAAAATAAATGATAGGTTTATGAATCCTAGGAGGTATACGTCTCATGTAAGTACTAATGACCCACCTAGTGTGTGGAGGGATGTGCATTATATGACATTTGAACTTTTGGTTCCTTCTTGAAATGGTCTTGCAAAGGATTATTAAATATTTTCTCTTTATGGTGATCCCCAGGTTGTGAACTAGATTCCTTTAGAGGATCATCAAATGTAATTTGTTGGTCATTGATGAGGTCCTAGATCTTATGATTTAAGGTAAAACATCTATTTGTAGAATTCCCAAGGGCTTAGTGATAGTCATAATAAGCATTTGCATCATATCATTTGGGTAGAGGTCTATTTACATCAACCTCTATAGGAGGAGTGAGAGATATAAGATGACACTCTAGTAATCATGGGAGTAATGAAGTAGGGCTCATGTAAATGTGTAAATTGTCTCCTTGGTGCATTAGATAGGACAAATTGATTAGGCTGTTGTGTAATTATGTTAACTATGGTGGTTTCATTTTTAGGCTCAAGGGGTTTTACCTTGTAACTTGGTTTAATTATAGATTTTGTAATATATGTAGATGTAACTAGTGTGTTTGATACATACTTGAGCTTATTTAATGACATAAGATTCATTTCATGGTCCCATAAAACATGACATAAGTCATCAAAATATTTATTTTAAAAAAAATAATGGACTCATGTAATGGAAAAAGCAAACTTTGCTTGCATATGTCTTGCAACTCTTTGTCTAGCATAGGATTGGTCATTTTGGATAGCATTATTTTATATCACAAGACATATTTACTAACTGATTCATTGGTTCCTTATTTGATATTTGAAATTTGAGCACAAGAAACATTTTTAGTAATGTTGATACAAATGTGTGCCAAAAACTGGTCTGAAAGAGGTTTGAATGATTTCATGATTTGGATAGGTAAGTCATAAAACCACCTCAAAGCATAGTCCTTGAGGCTCCTTAGAAATAATTTGGTCAAAAGTTTATCATTTGAAGCATAATCAAGGCATGTCACATAGAATATTTGAAGATGTTATTCAGGATCACCCTTGACATCATAAAATGTGAACTTAAGTACAATAAATCTAATTGGCAAAGGGTATCTCAAGTGTAATAGGGTTATGCAACACATTTGGTGAATCTATAACATGTAAATACTTTGAAGCCTTTTGTTCAATGTTTGTAACCTTATCCTGCAAGGTCTTTATGCCCTGGAGGAGTGATTGCATTATAGGCCCAATGGGATTTTGATTAGCAATTTGAGTAGTCACCAAAAGGGATGGAAACATGTTTTGAGTAATAATAGGCATTAAAACTGATATTTGGAGATAATGGGTAAGTTCATAATAGATGTATCAATATTAGTTTTAGGGAACAAAGGTTGGAACACATAATCTATGCCCCCATTATATGTATTAAGTTGTAATGTGTTCAAGGGGTGGTATGTATCCACTAAATCTTTTGCATTTTTAGCTTCAAGTATAGTTTTTAAGTTTTTAATCAAAATATTTAGGGTTTTATCGAATGCATTCATGAAACATTGTAATTGCATGCACTTGGTCATTGTCTACTTGGCCATTTTCATTTATTTTTGGATTTTCATTATGAAAATCTTCTTATATGATGACCTTATCAAGATTTTTTTCATTATCAACATGTGTATCATCATGATCCAAGGTATGAGATCCCTCGTTAGTTTGAGACATAATAGATGGGTTGAGGGGAATCTCAATATGCTCAATAAACATACCCTTAATCTAGGGATACACCTAGGTTGTATGCAAAATAATACCAAGAGAAAATGAAAAAGTACAACAATCTAAAATGCTACTTGATTTAAAACCCTAAGAATTAGAAAAAATTACATTCACACATATCGGGTTTACCAAAATTTGAACCCTAATTTGGATTATGGAATCCTACTTGGGTAGATAATCTTAAGTATATAAAAATAATATGACACAAGGCTTAATATTATATCTATAATAGGCTAATTAATGTGGTAAACTCATTTGTACCATATGCTGAATTTATAAAATAAAGATAGGATATTAATGAAAAGTACAACTATGTTATATATAGAAATGACATAAAAGAGAGTACTTAGTTGGTTTTGATGTTAGTGAAAGTCTAGATTTGGTATAGGTAGAAAGTAGGCATGAAGATAGTTCTGGATTAATCATCAGATTCTAGATCTGGTGCCTCTGGGTTTCTGGACACTTACGTTAGCTTGGGATAGTTGTGTCGACACTAGTGTATGAGTTTGACACTAGTGTCATATATGGAATTATTGAAACAAATTGTGACTACTTGAATGCTTCTAGATTTGGCTTCACCTTCACTCTAGTGTATTCAGATCTGGGTCATGGACTGTTACTCTTGATGAAATGATAAAAACCTAGATTTCTATCTTCAATGTGAGCTTGGGAAAAAATGGGTTAATGGGCACATGGTATCGAACTAACCCACGATGACCCCACTATCAAAGGGAATTGATTACATGTCCAATACTTTAGAATAGGGCTGTAGACTCATGTAGTTCTCTTCTATGTGTTGGCTTGTGTGTGAATCATGTATTGTGTGTAAAGCAAGTACAATAATGACCTAGTTTATAATTTGGAAAATATGACCTTATGATTACTCCTTTAGTACTTTAGACCTATAGTTGGGTTGTTCCTTTGAATAATATTAACATAGGGTATAATAGGAAAGATTTTGGTAACTTGAGTGCTACTTGTGTGCTCTGTTAGTTTGATTGTTAGGTGAGGAATGAATGCAAGTTGATATATTATTTATACCAATCCTATTTGGAGATAACTCACATTAAAACACTTAGATTGACCATTGTAATACATTTCATTTAAAAATTGGATGAATTTAGGGCACTGGACACTTACGTCAGGTTAGGACATTAATGTTGATGCTAGTTTATCCTAAATGTTAGTGTTTAAGGAGAAAGAGAGTAGTCACAGGCTCTGAACTTGCAAAGGTCTAAGATAAGTACATTTGAAGCATTCTGGGCAAGATGGGATGTTTGTATCATCAATATAAGGTTATTAAAACTAAGAGATAGACCAAGGGGCACAATTAGATGTGAGGCTTGTAGAAGTGAGGCATGTGTAGAACTAAGAGAAATAACCAGGGTTTGCGTTTGCCAAGTGTACAAGATTGAGGTGGTACATAATAAAAAAAATCATCTAGTTTAGAATCAACATATTTATAAAAATATTATAAATATAAATTCATTTAATTATCCTATTTTAGAATCATAATTATACTTTCCATAAATAAAAAAGGCTTAAGGGAATAATATACTTAGTGTTTTTATGTACTATGCAAGTCTAAGACTGAATGTAGGTGGCAGAAAGGGTGGGAAGCTAGATCAAGAATCACTTGGATCAGGAACTAAGTCTCTAGATGCACATGGAAAAATTCATAAAATTTTAGATGGAACCAATAGATGTTAGCATATCAAACCTAATGAATTCATATTGGTGGATTTTAATTCATATCAACTAGCAATAATGATTGTATTTGGCATAATCGGTCTATATATAAGGGGACTAAAATAAGAGTATGTAGATGTCTCTATAGAATATTTAGCATGTTTGAAATAAATAGTGAGATTATTATATATTTATATCAATATAACCAAAGGGTTGACTCATTAGATAACATGTAAGTGTGATAGGATAGGGTATATACATAATATTTTTCACTTTTATCACTTACTAACATTTTCTCTTACAACAATTTGTCAAGTTTTAATCTCTCTAAGTGCACACATTAAAGGGTACACTGGGAAAGGGTTGGGAAAGAATTTGGTGCTTTTTAAGAGATGATGTTATCCATATCATGATCATATCATTCCTACTATTATTCCATCTTCCTTAGAGTGTATCCATTTACCTCCTATACTATCTCACTAATCTTAAAATCTTGAAATAAGATTAAGTCTGTAATCCAATCGAACCTTTTAAGACCTATAATTTGAATTATAGATCCTATAGGTTCAAAACCACTCTCAAACATCCTAAAAGTATATATAAAACATAACTTAAAGTATAAGACACTATATGTCCATGCCTAAATGTCATCATATACTTAAATGTTTATTTGATATATATACTACTTATTTTAGTTTGTTTTCCATCCTATCCTATCGACCATTGTGGAAAAAGTATTCCATCTCATCATATTATGTCAACCATGACCAACCGCAACATTATACTATGTCGGCCAGGTAAATAAAATCTTATGGTGTCAACTTAGTTTTATGACAATTGACTCCTTTTCAACTACATTGAGACTGGTTGACTTTGTCAGCTAAACTTTCAGGATGGATTAGGATAATTGACCACTATAAATATATGTCCCCATTTCAATCCAATATATCATACACACTCATTTTACTTTGCTTTTACTTGCACTTTTTCCCTAATTCACATTTGGAGGAGCTATAGGTATAATCTTGTCTTGAAAGAAGCCTATCTTTTGGAAGTCTAAGAGATTTTCTCAGAGCTCATTATTTGGATTAGAGCCTATTGTCCATCATTTTGGGTCTTCAAAACCACAAAAATCTCTTGTAAATCACCATTGGACATGGGGGAGATGGAGACTCGATATGTTTACTCAAAAGTAACTATCCTTAACTTTTGTTATTTCATTTGATAGATAAATATTGCACAAAGTAATAGGTTTTGAATGTATAAATCCTTAATTAAATTACATATACACTTAAACTTAGTGTATTTATAGGGTTTTGTTGGATTTCCATCTTCAACCTTAGGTGATTTAGGGCCCCATTTTACTACCATGATCCCTCATTTGTTTTTTTTATTTTAAACTATCCCCTTTGTGTTATATGTTTTGATAACACTATATTATATTTCATTTTATCTATTAGAAGACCTAGCTAGGGTTATTACAAAATATTATTTTCCTGGAGGCATTGGGACCCTCTCCTTTAGTGATGTGTGATAAGTGTTCCCTTAGGTTTAGCGGATCTAATTCATTCATGACCCCAATATACAAAGTATCACAATAGATGTTAGTTGATTACCTTCTCCGAGTTTGGATTTACTAATTAGGATAAGTTATATATCTATCTTAATAAATTGCATACATTGTGGTGAATCTAGCATGAATCTAACTCTTGTATTTTAAATTTTTCATTTACTGTCAACTAGGTCATGTTGGTCGACCCAATTTTGTTCTTTGTTTATAGTTTTTTTATCCATAATCAATGAGGTCACATTGGTTGACCCAATTTTATTTGTTATTTTTAAGATTCTCATCCAAAGTCAACTAGGTTGATCTGGTTGACCCAATTCATTTTTTTTAGATTTTAGTTTTAAGTCTCAATAAACTAGGTTGATGTAGGTCAACTTATTCTTATTTCACTATTTCTAGTTTTTAGCTTTATGTAGACTAGTCAACCCTATTTAATCTATGTGTTTTTCAAGTTTTTATCTCTATAAGACTAAATCAATCTAGGATGACTTAGTTTCAGTGATCAGACTGACAACTTACATACTCAGCCAACTAAGTTGACCTAGTTAACCTACTTGTATTACTGAAGTTTCTTATAACCAACTTAGTAATTCAATTATGTTAATTATCTCAGTATAGTATTTTTATTTTTCAATAAAATTACTTAGTACTTTAGATTTACATTATAATCATGCCAAATTTTTATTTATATTAAAACAGTATCACACAGTCAACTAATTCAACTTGGTTGTCTTAGTTATGTGTCTCTTTATCCTACTAAAAAACTAAGTCAACCTTGATCAACTTTGTTTGTTTTGGCCTATTTTTGCAACAAACCATGTCAACCAACATCAAACTTATTCTATGTGTTTGAATTTATGCATTAATAAGGTAATTCACTTTCTTTTCATAGTAATTAATCTCACTTTTGCTTTAAACAATGTTGACTGCCTATTTATTTACTTTCAAAAATCATAAAATAGTTTTTGCCACTTATTTTTTTACTTTATTTTTACTTTGTCTTGATTTCCATAGAAATTATGTACCATCAATTTTAAAACGACTTAGCTATTATCGTGAAGGGATACATGATACTCTTTTATGGTCCTTGTCTATCATTTACAAATATCATGGCATGAGGGGCTTGCTCTAATATACATAACCATAATATAAAGTTAAACATGGTCTTTAGTCTCCACATACCTCACGATATTTAGGAAACACCTAGAATTTCCCTTTGTATTTAACTTTAGGAATCCAACCATCTATTTGATCTTGTGGTGCATTGGTTACTTTTTAACACCGAGAAGTTACTTCTAACTTACCCTTGAAATTGAGTTTAGTGGGCTATGGGAAAGGTATAATCCTCCATAGACAACACTCTAAAACATTGGGTCATCACTATCCAATAGACAAACAAGTATCTTTGGGATCTTACAAATCAATCAAATCCTTATAGTACATTTTCTCAGGCTTATTTTTTTATAGCTAATTAAATAGTTAGTACGTTGTACACTTCCATTTTTGCTTGTTTATTGCTTTTCTCTTTGGTATTGTAGACTATGTTAGCCAACATTGACATAGTTATGTGCTATGTGATTCAAATAGATCGACTAATGTCACCATAGTTGATTGTGTTTAAAAAAACTAAGTTGACCAAGCTCAACTTAGTCTTCTATATTCTACTTATTTGCCTTTGCTTTTAAATTACATCATCTAGTTTACAGTTATAAATTTTACAAATCTAACTAAGTTGACCAGGCTCAACTTAGTTATGTTTTGTTCTGCCTTCTTGAGTGACTAAGTAAACCCCAATCAACACAGTACATTTCTAGTTTCCTATATTATGAACTACATTGACTATGTTTGACACAGTTTAGTTGGTGGCTGACATTGGCCAACATAGTTTAGTAGGTGGCTGACCTAATGCAAATAAGCTAATAATTTAATAATTGTCTTATTTTTAGCTTCTAATTAGTCAAGAACATTGCATAATAAAGGATTTAGATTTAAACCTCACTTATATTATCGCTTCAGATGCAAATATTGAATTCCTTCCTTCATGTCTTCCTCATCCTATATCAATTATTACATCATGCAACCTAAATTTTACCCCTCAAGGAAAACACAATGTAATAAGATTGAAGTTACTCACTCTAATCCTCCTCTTTCTACCAATGTTGAGAATCCTCCTCCACCTAACAATTTCTACCAATGTTGAGAATCCTCCTCCACCTAACAATAATACTCCTCCCATTGACACTATTCAACTCCTTAATCAAATACTTCAAAAAATGACCAATATAAAAATCACTCGTAGTAATAAAATTATGTGAATTCAATATCATATGTTATAAATGGATAACCAACCACTTCAAGTCATCATGACTCAACCAAATCAAAATCTTATTCCTCCTCTTAGAGATGCCAATGGTCAGATCATCCCTCAACTTATCATGCATAACTAAATGCTTCAACATCTTCAAAATGAACCTTTATATCCATTCATTATATCCATAGATATTGGAAACATTTCTCCAACTATTACATATGATGAAACTAAGAACCTCGCTATTTTTCTTAAATATTTTGGTAATGTCTATAAGGAATGGGTCCATACTAACACTTTTGATATTACTAAACTTATTTTCAAAACATTCATGGGATATGCTTTATAATGGTATAATCAACTCTCTCAACATTCCATCTTACAACTAGAGGATTTAGTCAATGATCTAGTTAAAAAATTTAAACATAATGATCTTCCTAAAAATAGCCTTAGCCATTTCATCAATGCTAAGAACTACCTAACGAATTTACTGACCCTTTCATCAAATGATGGAATAGCCCACAAAGTATACCATAACATTAGTGATGTTAATGTTTTAAAACTATTTATTACTACTCTTAAAGCTCCTCTTCAATACAAAGTTTATATGTTTTCCCCTACAAATTTATAAGAATCCCTAAACTAAGCAAAAAGGCAAGACTTTATTATGAGTCAATTTGAATCACCTCAAGCAAATATCAAGGAATATTTCAAATCATTTTCTCATAAAATCATTTCATATAAGCCTCCGCATACTAAAAATAGAGAATTTAATTCAACCAATTTTAACCCAACCCTCCCTCCCTTGAGTCTAGAAGAACTTAAGATGAAATTGACATAATCTTGATAAGTTTTGTTGGTGACATGTTACAATATATCATTCTCTTTAGACTTGTTGTGATCTTCATTTATTCCTCCTTAACTTATTATTTTTTCCATATTTCAATCTTGATACTCTTACATAACAACATTATCAAGACTATATTCAAGCCTCAAAAGCCCAATCTAAATAATCACAATCACATCAACATCACCTACCTAATGATAAAAAATAATCACCCCATACCTCCACATCACATACTTATGTTGTCCAAACCACAGTTGATCCTTCTTCCTATAGAAATAAAGAAATTATAACTAACATGAACCTCAAAAGGGTGTTTGTATTCATCAAACCTCAACCTCTTAGGTCACACAAACCCAAGGAGCACCTAGTTTAAATTCTAACTCCAAAGTGCAAGATAAATGGTCCTCCTTTACCTTATAGACCTATTAAAACCTCTCCAACATGTCCTATGTCAATTTCAACATCCTTAAAATCCATTATATCAACACATTTACCTATCTCAAACTACATCATCCAACCCAATGAAGTTCATTCTAATAGTTCAACTTCACTTCACTCCATATCACATGTTAGGGCATCTTGTGATGCCTATAAACATATCACTTTGTACTTTGGGGCATCTTGTGATGCCTATACCTACATTAGATTACCCATTGGTGAATTATATGAGGATCACTCTTCTTATACATTGCTTAATAACAAATAAATTCAACTTCAAGAAACCTTCCAAGACACATAGGCTTGTATGTCACATGCTCATATTTGATATAGATGTTAACATATATCTTGCTCATTATTTTTGTCTCATGTTTATTTATTTTTGTATGTTTTATTTCATTTAGTTTCATTTTACTTACATCATTATTTCCTTTGGGTTCTTTGGTTTTATTTCACTTTACTTAAACCATTTTTTTCTTTTTAGTTATTTGGTATTTTATTTTTTAGCACCATTGTTTCCTTTTTGGTTCATTGGTTATATTTCATTTTTATTACAAAATTTGTTTCCCTTGTGGTTCTTAGGTATCACTTTAATTGTCATCATTTTTTAAATTTTAATCATTTTTGCCTTAGTATATTTTTGATTCTTGTGCCCTAATTTATATATTCCCCCTATTTTGGCATGACCATTTACTTTCCCCCTCTTTTGGGATGACTAATACTTTCATTAATTCTTGTGTTAGATCCATTATAAGTTAGTATGGATTCTCTAATGGCATGACTCTCATAGCATAGTCTCATACCTTTCAGATTATTATTTTCTTGTCATGATCAACTACAAAAATATTCATCATTGTATCACTCATTACATGGACAAATTTCTCATGATCCTAATCTTTACATTATTTCATTTCATTTGAGGCACACATAAGTCAATTTTGAGATTGCACACTTACTTGTGGCCAAGTCTAGGAATCTTTATACACCATGTTCTTTAGGTCCTTTTCTCTAGTGACCAAGTGTAAACTCTCATGTGTTTTTCACCTATTTCACTCACGATTGATTCTTTGAATCCATACAGAGGAGGAATAAAAAAATCTAAAGGAGTTAAAAAACATATCATACTATAAAAGGCAATGATTAAAAGGCAAATACAAATTAAAAATTAAAGACCACACCAAAATACATGATCTTTATTTGGCACATCTCCTATCTTAGTTAAAGCTCAAACTCCACAGTTGGCCTCATGATAGAGTCTAGGTCCATTAGGGTACGATAGGCCAATAGACTAGAAAATAAGGTCTAATTATATCATATAATTACAATTCCACCTAATTTAGTACATAATTACCCAATATTTATAGTAGACTAATGGATTTTTAAGGGGTTATGAGGAGCATGGAACATGTTATGGGAAGGTAGGTCCATTTTAATTTTCATGCGAATAACCTTCATGGAATGATCTATGTACTTCTCTTGTTAGCCCAAGCTTTGTATTTACTAGTTGGAGTGTCTTAGATACTTGATGTTAATAGTTTCTAGCCTTGTTCACTTTCCTAGTGTGTCTCATTCCTACTAGGGATATTCACATCACCCTTGCGGTGCCTCACATTCCTTAGTTACATAACATTATTCTCGTTATTCCCCTTGTTGGATATTATTTTTAGCGGATCACATCTTTGATCACATTTTCTTGATTACACATCTTTGGCTTAGTTTGTGAGTTACATTCTAAGACCTTAGATAGGATCAGGCCTTACTCAAAAACACCCTTACACCATATAGTTACCACACCATCTCATCATCATCCTAGTCATGTCAATAAGTGGTTGTGTTTTCTTACATCACATTTTAGAACAAGCATTACATTTGAGTTTTCATTTTTTTAGAGATTTTGATTCATTTATCCATCATGTTCTTATTTTATTTTTATGAAGTTCACTTATCTCCCATAGGACATTTGACATGCTTACATGTTTTTCTTTTTATTTCACTTGACATGCTTGTCTTACATTTTGATTTGCATTCTCATTTTAAGTCATTTATGTTCTCTTTATGTTTGATTTGGCATGGCTATCTTACATGAGGTTACATTTCATTTACTTACACATATTCATTTGATATTGCCTCATATTAATATTTCATTTACTTATAATGTTTTACATTCATTATTCATCATTTGTCATTATCTCCTTGCTATTTTGGTTTTAACCTAGCCTTTCGCAATCCCATTTGCCAAATTTTCCAAGGTATTTAATAAAATTTGATAGTTATTCATAGCCACATTGACCATCCTACATACGCATGCATTTTTCTATATTTAGCCTTGTATACTCAGGGTTTGTTGAATGTAGTTAATTCACCCTCCATGATCAAGATTATCTAGCCTTATATCCTTAGGATTTGTCCAATGCAGTTATTGTGCCCTCCATGATCAAGAATATAAATACAACATGCATTCATTTAGAGAAAAGGTAAGTTAAGGTATGTATATGGTACTTTCAATCATTTATTCTACAATTATTTATGCATTTTATTTGATTTTGCTCAGTTTTTTTATTGTTATGTTCTTCCTTAAAACACCATCTTGTTATGCCCGTAACCTATCAAGATAGGAATAACCGACTTATGGCTTACTTATACCTATTTTATGTTATATCACATTTATCTATGATTTCATTAGGTTAGTAGGTCAGCCTATGGAGTAACCATGGCTTAGGTAGACTATATATATGAGGTTGTGGGTAGTTGTTTATCATCATATTTAAGTATTTATTTCTTATTGCAAGCATTTGGGAGGTTGCTCCCTCAAAGTGGCTCATCTATTATTCATATTTTATGATATATGTCTATATAATTGTGATATATTTCTATTATTTTGCTTATTTGGTGAAGTAATATCATTACAATTGGTATCAGAGCATCGATTTGGGCCATAATCAAGTAAAAAACCCTAGATCTTATAATTTGGATATATCTCTAAAATGGTTGTGAATTTATCAACAATTTTTTTACTTGAGGTTAAAAATAATTCAAATAAAATTATTTATACTATGCTAATCTACCCAACTCCTTATTCTTATGCATGTGGTATTAAACTACTTATTCATTAATCTATTATACTATTATACCCCTCTCTAGGTACATTACAAATTCAAAGAATTTTTTAGAGCTATTTACATTTTTAGAAATATTATAAAAATATAGCTAGGGTATGTTATTTTTATTTTTTGATTTTAGGTCAACATAAGTACAAAATCTCTTGGTCAAAGTTAGGTCAAAAGTGTTAATCAGGGTCGACATTGTTAACCCCTTTTATAACAGGACCTTAAACTAGGGGCTAAATAAAAGGTGCCAAAATCCCAGGTAAAAATCTTTACAAGGAAGATATAGAGTCAAAAGCGGGAGTTAATGGATCCTTTATACTAGGGTTCTTTGAGATAGATCACAAAGTGAGCCAACTTGACTACAATGTGCAAGGCATTCAAAGTGAGATACAAGGCATACAATCTGATATGAAATATGTATAATCTTGTTTGGAAAATATCATGATGGTTTATAAAATAATAGTCAAATCAACTAGCTATCACTATCACACAACCCTACCAAGGTGGATCTCCCAACCATCCAAATCCAAATCCAAGTACCTTGCCACAATAGAACCTGTTACCAAAGGTAGATATGTGTAATTTTTATGGAAATGATCCACTCAATTGGATCAATTAAATGGATATTTTTTTAATCTTCATTATATCCCATGTGGACAAAAGGTTACCATGGCATCCTTGTATCTAGAACCTGAATAATTCATTTGGTATCAATGGTTGTGTGCTCAAAAGAAAAAGATGACTCTTAGTATCATCTAGTCACTTTTTATAGAGGAGCTATAATTACACTATAGCAATAATGTGATAGAGAATTACTTCAGCCAACTAGAAAAATTGTGAAAAAATAGTTCAATCAAAGATTATAATCATAATTTTTAGAACCTATTTTTATGTGTGGAGATAATTTTTGATGAGAACCTACCTATTTTTATGTGTGGAGACAATTTTTGATGAGAACCTAAATAACCTATTTTTGGGAGGCCTCAAGGACCACATTCAACATGAGGTATAAATGTTTAATCCACTTAAAGTTTTTGATTCTATTATCATGGCACACAAGGCCAAGGAAAAATTCTTAGCCAATAAAAAACATCCATTCACTCACTTTATAGATTATAGCATATCAACACCATCATTTCCTCTACCTACCAGATTGACCCCTTAACAATTTGAAGAGAAACATGTAAAAAGATTATGTTTCCACTATGAAAACAAGTGGAGAAAATGGCATAGATATGCTGAGAAGAAGTTTTTCTACATCGAGGGATCTAATGAAGATGATGCTTCCAATGATGATGAGGAAAGGATAAAAGAGGTACCTAAGATTCTAAACCTACAATCTCTTATCATGCTCTTTCAAGTATTAACACTCCTCAAACACTTAAGGTGGTGGGTTTCATTAAGAAACAGAAGATGACAATGTTTATTGACTCAGGAAGCACACATAATTTCATCAACCATAAGTTAGTCACTCGATTGAATTGTTTCATTTACCCAACACTAAAATTTTAGGTCATGATTGTAGATGGTGGCACAGTCAATTGTTCAAGAAAATGACATAGTATTAAGCTTGCTATGGGCAAGTACAATCTAGATTTTCTTATGTTTGTTATTCCCATGGGTGGTGCATACATTGTTTTAGGAATCCAATGTCTCACAACCTTGGGTACAATTGAGATGAACTTCCAAGAATTATTTATGTGCTTTCATTCTAAAGGTAAAAGAATTGAACTATGGGGATTATGGGAAAAATATCCATAATTAGTTAGTTCACATTAGATGATAAAAATGCTAAAAAATGGGGTAGAAGGATTTATAACATAATTATGTTCCTTAGAAGTTCAACCCATAACGTCATCTCCACATCCTGACATACAGATGATTCTTGATGACCACCCATCTATTTTTGAGGCCATGCCAAAAGGAATACCACCAAAAAGAGAACAAGATCATGTCATTCAACTAATTTTAGGGAGTCAACCACCAAATATCAAAACATATAGATATCTATATGTGTAAAAGAGTGAATAAAAAAGATGTTCCATGAGATGATAGAGGTAGGGATCATTAGGCACAATTAGAGTGCATACTCATCACTAGTGGTCATGGTATATAAGAAGGATGATACATGGTAGATGTGCCCAGATTATAAGGAACTCAACAAGTTTACCATTAAATATAAGTTTCCTATTCCATTAATTGATGATTTACTTGATGAATTTCATGGTGTTTTTTATTTCACAAAATTGGATCTTCATTTGAGGTACCATAAAATTAGAATCAAGGATGAAAATGTTCATAAAACTAATTTTAAAACTCATGAGGGCCATTATGAGTTTTTGGTAATGCCCTTTAGTCTTAAAAATGTGCCATCTACTTTTTATATCTTGATGAACACTATTTTTAGGCCTTTTTTAAAGAACTTTGTGTTGGTTTTCTTTGATGTCATATTAATTTATAGTAAGACATAGGAAGAACACTTGCAACATGTGAAACGTGTGTTGATAGTTTTGGAACAACATCAAATTTATGTAAAACCATGTAAATGTGATTTCAGAGTACATGAGGTAGAGTAATTGGGTCACATTATATCCCATGAAGGTGTCAAAGTTGATCCTCATAAGATCCAAGTTATGGTGGATTGGCTAATGCCAAAACTCTGAAAAACCTCTAAGGGTTCCTAGGACTAACAAGTTACTACCGAAGATTTATGAAAGGTTATGGTAGCATATTATCTCCAATTACTACATTAATAAATAAGGATGCCTTCCACTAGAATAATGCAACCACTAAAGCATTTGAACAACTTAATGTAGTTATGTGCACTGCCCTAGTTTTGGCTACTCTAGACTTTCAAAGACATTCATTATTGAATGTGATACTTTTAGATCAGGATTGGAGTAGTACTAATGCAAGAAGGAAAACCCATTTCATTTTAGAGTCATCAATTCAAAGGTAAGAATCTCCAAAAACTTGTCTATGAGAAAGAAATGATGGCTATTCTTCATGTAGTAAAACAATGGAGGCCCTATCTAATGGGCTGACATTTTAAGGGGAAAATGGATCATGATAGTCTCAAATACTTTTTGGAGAAAAGATTATCATTTGAGGAACAATAAAAGTGGATAACAAAAATGTTGGGTTATGATTTTCATATACATTAAGGTTAAAGATAATGTAATAGTAGATGCACTATCCAAGCAGGATACATCCACAAAATAACTACTTTGTGCAATGTCCATGTTGCTGGAAGATTGGGTGGATGTAGCGAGGTTAGAGTAGGTGTCGGATAAGGATACATAGTTTTTGATTCAAAACATATATCAAGGTTAAATATCCTTTGATAAATTTGAATGGAAAGGTAATGACCTATGGTATAAGGATAGGTTATAATTTGTAAAGATTCATAGTTGAAACATAAGATTCTTGCAGAGTTGCATGCATCTCCAATTGGGGGACACTCTGGGTTCTTTAAAAATTATCACATAATCAAGCAAGAAGTATTTTGGGAAGGAATAAAGGGAGATGTATAAAATTTATGGTATAATGCTTGATATGCCAATAAAACAAAGGTGAGATAGTTAAGAGCCTAGCTATGTTACATCATTTAGCAATTCCTAGTCAAAGGTGGGAGGAGGTTTCCATGTATTTCATCATGGGGTTACCTTATTCTGAAGGTAAGAATGTTATCTTGGTAATTGTGGATAGGTTTATAAAATATGCCCATTTTTGTGCCCTCTCACACCTATTTACAACAAGTTTAGTAGCAACTATTTTTTTGGAGGTAGTTCTAAAATTACATGGAACCCCAAAAATAATTGTAAGTGATCATGATCCTATTTTCACTAGTAATTTTTTGACTGAACTAATTTCCTATTTGGGTAGTCAGCTAGCTCATAGCATCTTACCACCCCTAAAATAATGGATAAACATAAGTGGTCAACAAATGTTTAGAGGGGTATCTATATTTTTTTGTATCAGATAAGCAAGAACATTGGGTTAAATGGATACCACTCGCAAAATAATGGTATAACACATCTTTCCATACCTCTTCTAAAATGTCCCCATTTCTAGCACTATATGGTTACCATCCACCTTCCATCATTTCTTCCTTAAGGGTGCAAACCAAGTTTGGGGATGCGGAAGAGCACATTCAACATCAACAAGAGGTTTTGGCTAGTTTGAGAGAGAATTTAACATTAACACAAAATAAGATGAAGTATCAAGTAGATCAACACTGTAGTGAGTGACATTTTGATGTGGGTGACTGGGTATTTTTAATTTTATATCCTTACAAGCAAATGTCCTTAAAGCAATAAAAAATTACAACAAATTTGCTCCTAAGTATTATGGTCCTTACAAAGTTCTAAAAAAATTTGGAAGTGTGGCTTACAAGCTAGATTTGCCCCATTCATGTCTCATACATCTAATATTTCTTGTTTCCTTCTTGAAGAAGGTCATTGGACAAAAAGTTTCAGCCTAGACAAAGCTACTACAACTATATGAATAATGATGAGTCATTTTAGAACTAGAGAAGATCCTACAAACATGTACTAAGAGGTTGAGAATCAGAGAGATTAATAAATATCTGATCACATGGAAGAACATGAGTAGTGAGGATGCAACTTGGGAGAGTGAATTTTTTTTGCAAAAGCATCCAAAGTTGGTCAACATTGAGGACAATGTTGGTTCGAAGGGGAAGGGTATGATATGCCCCTAGCATATCAAGATAATAATAGCCGACTTATGGCTTACTTATCCCTCTTTGATGTTATATCACATTTCTCCATGCTTTCATTAGGTTAGTAGGTTGGCCTATGGAGTAACCATGGCCTAGGTTGACTATATATAAGAGGTTGTGGGTATTTGTTTATCATCATTTTTGAGTATTCATTTCTAATTGAAAGAATTTGAGAGGTTGACCCCTCAAAGTGGATTATCTATTATTAATATTTTCTACTATATTTCCATATCATTGTGATATATTTATATTATTATGCTTATTTGGTGAATTAATATCTTTACACATCCCTTATTACACTCTAGTGACACGAGATGAGCTTCGAGTGGGGCATATGAATACACATAATATTTTTCACTTTTTATCACTTACTGATGCTTTCTATTGTAACAACATCCTGAGTTTCAATTTCCTTGAGTGCACACTTTAAAGGGTGCACTAAGAAAGGGGTGGGAAAGGATTTTGTGCTTTACGATAGATGTTATTATCCATATCATGATCATATCATTCTTACTTTTAATCTAGCTTCTTTAGAGTGTCTATACATTTACCTCCTATGATATCTCCCTAATCTTGAAATCCTGAAATAGGGCTATGTCTAAAATCCATTTGGACCCTCTAAAACCTAAAATTTGCATTATATCTCCTATAGGTTTGAAACCACTCTCAAACATCTTGAAAGTATATATAGAAAATATAACTTCAAGTATAAAAACTATGTGTCCATGCCTAAATGTCAACCTAAATGTTTATGTTATATATATACTATTTGTTTTACCTTGTTTTCCATCCTATCATACTATGTTAACCATGGTCAACACAATATTCTATCTAATGTTACTATATAAACCATGGCCAACCCCATCATTATACTATGTCAACCAAGTAAATAAAATCCTACGGTGCCAACCATAGTCGACTTGGTTTTGTGACAACTGATTCCTATTCAACTACATTTAGGCTGGTCGACCTTGTCAGCTAAAATTTTAGGATGGATTAGGATCGTTTACCACTATAAATAAAAGTCCCCCTTTCATTCCATTATATCATGCACACTCACTTTTCTCTACTTTTGCTCGCATTTCTACCCTGATTCACATTTGGAGGAGCTATAGGTAGAATATTGTCTTGAAGGAAGCTTATCTTGTGGAAGTCTTAAAGATTTTCTAGGAGGTTCTTAGTTGGCTTAACACTTATTGTCCATCATTTGGAGTCTTGAAAATCATAACAATTTCTTGAAAAACACCATTGGCCAAGGGGGAGACTGAGACTTGATAGGTTCACTCAAAGGGTAGTATCCCTAACTTTTGTTATTTCACTTGATATATAGACATTGCAAAAAGTAATAGGTTTTGAATATATAAATCCTTACTTAGATTACCTCTACACTTAAACTTAGTGTAGTTATAGGGTTTTATTGGCTTTTCATATTCCACCTTAGGTTATTTAGGCCCCCATTTGCCTACCATGATCCCTTGTTTGTTTTAAACCATCCACCTTTGTGTTATACACTAAGATAATACTAGATTAGATTTAATTTTACATATTAAAAGACCTATCTAGGGTTGTTGAAAAATATTATTTTCCTAGAGGATTTGGAACCCTATCCTTTAGTGTTATGTGATAAGTGTTCCCTTATTTAGGTTTAACATATCTAATTTAGTCTTGACCCTGATATACAAAGTATCAAAGGGTAGTATCCCTAACTTTTGTTATTTCACTTAATATATAGACATTGCACAAAGTAATAGGTTTTGAATATATAAATCCTTACTTAGATTACCTCTACACTTAAACTTAGTGTAGTTATAGGGTTTTATTGGCTTTTTATATTCCACCTTAGGTTATTTAGGCCCCCATTTACTACCACGATCCCTTGTTTGTTTTAAACCATCCACCTTTGTGTTATACACTTTGATAACACTAAATTAGATTTAATTTTACATATTAAAAGACCTATCTAGGGTTGTTGAAAAATATTATTTGCCTAGAGGATTTGGAACCCTATCCTTTAGTGTTATGTGATAAGTGTTCCCTTATTTCGGTTTAACAGATCTAATTTAGTCTTGACCCTGATATACAAAGTATCATAATAGAGTTTAGTTGATTACCTTCTTTGAGTTTGGATTTATTAAGTAGGATAAGTTGTAGATATATATTAATATGATGAATACAGCTGGCTTATTAGGACCTTATTTAAGAGTTCAAGTCATGTGTGGTGAATATGTGTCAAGTTTTTCATTGTCAAGTACCGAAGATTAGATTTTAGTAATTACAAATGCTCCCCTTTTATTCTAGTAATGGAATCGCTAGTGCAAACATCTAAATTTATCCACTCCTTTGTCATTACTAATATTATCATTATTCATCACTAATTATAATCACACCTAATCACATTAGTATCATTGTATTAATATCTCCCTTTTATTCCATTACCTAACCTTATCCTTCCCCATGTCACCCTTCATTCCAATTAATTATCTACTTATCATCCCACTTAATCACTAGTCACATCCACATAATATTTAAGGAAATTTATATTCCTTGTCACCTACCTCCAACTACCACCACTAAGGCTCCTAAAATCACCTCCTTAATCCCTATCTAATCCCCACCTAATTCCTCATTTATTATCCTAACTAAATATAGAACCTACTAATCTACCTTGAGCCACTCACCATCCTCTAAATTTCTCCATGAGTTTTTAATTATTAAATACAACTAGTCGATCCTCACATCAACTCTCAATCATTAATCTTAGTCCTCCATGGAAAAAATATAATACTCTTGTATACACCCTAAATTGGTCAAGAAACCACACATATCATGTATTTTCATAGTCCTTTCACAAGAGACTCCAACTAGAGAATATGAGCCTTGTTCACATTAGCCATTTCTTTTGTTTTTACTCATCCTAGTCTCATTTCATGCTCTAGACACCTTTTTGCTCATTCTTAGTCATCCTAAGCTTTTCAAATGGTCATTCCACCTTATCTAGGTTATATTTCTCATGCTAATTCTATCCCACTAGGTCTTGAGCCTGTAGGATAGGAGCACTGGGATTGGACGACAGTGTTGGAACCTAGGGTGTCCCATTTTTAGTGCTCTTGTCCAAGGTTATTTTGAGCTCTAAGGATTAGTTTACCTTGCCTAATGAGTCCTAACCCATTTCTTAGCTTGATCTTTAAGTTTTCCAATGTCATCCAAATGTGATTAAAACTATCAAATTTTAAATAAAGAGTCTCCTACATAAAGGACTACACAAGGCATTTTATATCTAACACTTACTAATTTAGCACATTAGATAGTTAAAAATCAGTCAATAGTATAACTTAACATTCCGTATCACACATAGACTTGTATGCTTGATCAAGGAAGGGCCTAGGTGAAAGTTCATTCTTACATCTATCGTGCACATTGATTATGTATGTTCCCTAAGGGAGAACTACATTTAATATGAGACCCTAGCTTGAGGGTTAATGTAGGCAACGATCAAGAAAATGGGGGTTCTATATCATGCGATCATTATTCCCCTAACCCAATTTTTCCCCATTTTGTGTTTAATGTATTTGTTGCTTCACGTGTGAAGATAGACTCATGATTTTAAGATTAAATCAACTTTACAAGGTGTTCCATCGATAATCAAGATCTAAAATTTCACAAGTGGACCAATACAAGGACAATGAACAAAACCCTGAAAGCTCAGACCTCTGTGACCAGTTTGGATAATAGTGGTAGGAACTAGACTATAAAGCTAGATACTAGGGTGTCTTATTTTTAACACTCCTATCCTTTCACCAAATGAAAGTTAGATCTTGATTTGTGATAGTTTCCCAGTCTTGCACCACAATTTCCATCTCCTGAATCATCCATTTTAATCCATTTTTAGATAAGTTTATTTCTTTTCCTCATGTGAATTATTTAATAAAAATCTATATTTCACCATATTAAACTAGATTTTTCCCCTTACTCCAACCCCCTTATTATTTAGTAACTAGACCCTAGTTTCCCAAAAATAATAAAACACCTCTATTCTTCCATCAATCTCCTATAAATTGAGCTACACCCTCATACAAACCATTTTGTAAGTTTGAATCCTTGAGTCTTGAAGCTTTGTTATCATTGCATCCTTGCATCCAAGCTATCCATCAACCATTGAAAAGTAATCAAGCATCCTTATCCCAAACACTATTCAACTCTTGAGCAATACATAACAATCAAACAGTAAATCATCAATAATATTTCAAACATCTGGGGTAAATATTCTCCAACAAGAAAGGTATATTTAAAGGAAAATTTAAGGTATAAATATTATTATTTGTATCTTATTTAGTTTATATTTTAATTTCTCTTTTCTTATGCTCAATCTAAGGTATTATGGTTTGGATTAGAGTAGAAGATTTGAGTGTGATTTTAATGGTTTCCATCTAAAAAATCTGATCTTTATCACATACATTTTGGTGAACATAGTAGGAGTGTCTCCTTGCGTTTGCTTTAACAATGCATTCTATAATTTGTAAATTTACTTGCTTTGACATTTATACTATGTAATATTGTCAAATTTTATTTTACAAAATTGTTGAAAATATGTTGTTATAATTTTTTAATGAAAGTCAAGGTTGAAATTCATATTTTTTTCCATTGAAGTTTTTTTTGGAATACATGGCATACTGACCCTGAGTAGAGGGTGCATGTTTTCACAATCACTACTACTCTCATCATCATTCATAGAATGAATCTTCTTAGTTAAAAGAGTATTCATACAAAGTTGATTAGTTGTGGTAACTCAATTTACCTCATCTAGTGTCTCAAATCTACACTTTAATACTTTATTTTCCCATTTTGACATATTTTTTATGCCTCAATGTCATGTGTTCTTTAACACACTTAAATTATTGATTCATAGTATACTTCTTTGCCACTCTGGGATCATTAATGTGTCTTCTAAAGTTATTTTTCATTTTTCCTTCTTTAATAGGTGGTGATATGTCTTAAAATTTATTTTTTAATGTGTTTTGATTTCAAATCATGTCATAACCTAAAGCTACACAATTTTTCTATTCTCTTACTCCTAAAAGCAAAATTCCAATTCTACACATATAGAGCCCTTTCCCACAATGCTCATGTATTTCATATTCATTCTTGACATTAGATAGAAAAAGGCACTAAATAAATAGGATTCAAGGTTCAAATATTAGACAACTAGAGCCCATTTTATCCATTTGTTTCATCATAGTCCCCTCTAGTATACCATATAAACCAAAATTGTTCATAAATTGTCTAGGATCTATAGGTCCTGGAAAAGAAAAAGACATTGTAAAAGGAACATGTGGACATAATGGTAGAGTTTTCATGTGAAATGTATGAGTCTTAGTGATAATATTATGTTCTGATGTTGAAATGTATGAACCTTATTAATATTATTCTTGAACCTCTAATTACCACCATCCCATCAGATTAAACCTCAGAACTAAATTCACTTGGAAGAGCCATATAAAACAAGACCAACTGAAGGACCGAATTGATGAACTATTGTTATTCTTGTAAGAAAATAGAAAAATCAAAAGCTTAGCATGCTTAGAGAATCCATAAATAAATCATGATTGATCAAAATATAAGAATACATTATTATTTAGGTAATTTGTGAAAGCTGAAGAAATGTTTACAAAACATCTATTCAGTTTAATGTTAATCATGGACCTTGATGGTGATTAATCATAAAAACTAGGATTTATAACCATGATGTTTTGTATCATAATTAAAAATTTGTTTCTCCTTAAAAATATTTAATTATAAATACACTGAGTATTGTTAATAGTGAGAGGAGGGAAACCATATCAAATTGTTTTTGAATTTGTAAATTTTTATTTCCAAAAGTGTAAAATTGTGCCAATGGGGGAAAATTTTCTTGATCATAGTAGGTACATGAATGTCAAAGGCTAAACTATCAATTTAATAATGCTATTTTTTATGTTTCCCCTCAAGATCATCTATAAAACTACTAACACTCCATTTTTAGGCCCACTTTTCAAAGTAATCAGTTGTCAAACAATCATTTCAATTATCTCTTCTAATTAATTATAATCATTCTATCAACTAATCAAAGTAATCTTATTTGGGTGACCTAATTGTGTATGGTCTCCCCTCACACATTTTGGGAGACATTGGGGATAAAATATAATAAAAATTACCTTATTTGTATCTTGTAAATATATCTTTGTTCTTTATCTTATCTATTTGTTTAACCTAGGGTTAGATTATGTATGCACTCCCATCACAACCATTAGGTGATCTTGGGGATAAAAAATAATCAATGCCTCCCTTTTTCATTTTCTAGGGGAAATGTGACTTGGATTTGATCCACACACATTTTCCATATTATTTAGGAGGGTTATGACATGAATTTCATCACTACACACTAATCCACACTCTGTGTTCCAATGTAGTATACATATAAATGACATTTTATAATACTAAGCGTGATTCCCCATAAAGAGTTATATGAAGTGAGGAGGTCACACTCCACTAATTGAATATCAAACAACATCCTTATATAGACTTAGGCCCCACGTATTACAAGGTATTTAAGGGATGCACCTAGAGAGCCTCATAAATCCTAACTTATGCTCTATCAGTCACAAATGATTAGTGGTGTAGGGGAAATAACATCCTTGAAGATCATTTATGATATAAAAAATTGGAGTGAGGGTCGGGAGACCAATCTAGTCACCACTTCATGTGAGTAGATATGTGGGATACTAGTAGTGTTGCACACCCTTATCTACTAGTATAGTGCTTGTAGCTTGCATTATCTTGTTTGTGTGTTGTTAAGACCTATATTATTTGTAAATATCACATCCTATAAAATGCATACCTTTAATCCAAACACATCAAAATTTATTTATCTAAACACATCGATCGATATAGTTAATCCAACCCCAACAAGTCAACATCCTAAATAAAGTCTAATCCCATTATTATTTTATAAAGTTAATCCCAACAATCTAAACCAAAGCCTAAACTTATTCACATCCATATTACCAATCATCACTAATCACACCATAATTTAAAAAATCTTTGACCTCCTTTATCCAAACACATTTCCATCCCTAACCAAATAGACATTGACATCCCTTAATGAAATCAATCCAAACACCCTTTATCTAAACAAACATCAATCATTTATAAATCAATCAAAAAATTTACATCCATAATACAAAATCAATCAACACATCCATTTTATCCAAGCAAATTGACATCCATTCATCTAAACACATCAACCAATATCCCTAATCCAACCCCAATAAATCAGAAATCCATAAACATAGTCTAGTATGACCTTCATCCTATCAAGCCAACCAAACAATCCCAATCCAATAACCATATCCAACCATCCACTTAATACAAATCTAAAATCAAGTTTGAAATATATTATCAACAATGACATCCACTTGATATCATCTAACTTCTATTTATCCAACCAAATTTGAGCAAAATTAAATATAAAATTATCCAACCACTTGAACTAGCTTACATCAAATCAATACAATATCATCAAGGGTCACATGTACCCTAATCAACCAATAAATCCTTACCTATCATAAATATAATCATTTAAGATAGGTATAACCTATCCAATGTCCTTAATACATTGAAACCATCATATAGGGTTACATCAAAACATCTGTAATCGATCAATCAAACATCAATATTAAAGTTTGTCCAAGTTTATCATCCATAAACATTCAAAAGTTAACCATACCCTAATCAATATGAATCAATATAACTCACATCTAAGATTAATATTTTTTTTTCAAGTTTATCCTCATTAATTAAATCATCAATACCAACATTCTCACATCTAAAGCCCTCAAATACATCAAATCAAACTTGAATCCATCTAAACAAGCTCATTTAAAAATTATGAACATTAAATATTTCAAAATCCAAATTTGATCCACCTAATCCAAACATACAACAATAATTTTTTCCTAATGTTTCCATTTAATCTCCCACACCTATTTATTGGTATTGATGAACATCATAACATCCATCCTTTCTCCCATCTCGATCCATGGCATCCTAAACCGATTTGGATATAGCCTAGTTTGAACAATACAATTTTGAAAATAAGGATGACATCCTTTTATTACTCTTAAAAATAGGTGTTCAACTTCATACCAAATTTGATCTTGTAAACATAGATTCCATTATGAATAGGAACTATCAAGTCCTTCCACATAAAAATTGACTTAGTCCTCGCCCTCGTGCTATCCAATCACAATCAAACTTTCCATCCAGTAGTTATATTCCTAATAATGACATCCTTATCAACCTAATAAAGGTAAACCTATCCCAACAACCTTATCTAATACCAATCTGGCCCCTGAGCCACAATAAATATAATTATCTAACTATGTCCTACCATCACTATACCAAGGATAATCATCTAATCTAGAATTAAGGGCTTCCCCATCTAAACAAAGTTGTGAACAAAGACAATATAATCCTCTTAGTGAATCTTTGGAAGCATTTTTCATCAACTAGTTGTAACAAATATGATCATCTTTCCATGTACCAAGACTTTTGATCTAGCCAGACCTAAGCCCTCTTAGTGTAGAGAGGGTGAATACTATCAATATCACAAAATCTAGGGGCATTCCATTAATAAATTTTCCAAATTCATAAATTACATCCAAGATCTAAATGACTGAGGTGACATCAAAATCAAAATCAAATCAAACAAATCTAAGTCTGAGAGAGTAGGAGTGGATATGCTAATATTTCTTTCTAGATCATGATCAAAATTTTCCATTTCCAAATAAAGATTGTGAAAACCAACCCATCTTTAATATGCCTCACTTCGATGAACCTATCTATTATCATTCATCTATTGTCAAAGAGCTTATCTTCAATGAGCTTATCTTTAATCCACTTGTATTTGATGAACTCGTCTTTAATGATCCCATCCTCAAAGAGACCATAACTGACCAAAAGTATATATCTTTGCCATCATAAGAAATACCCCATTTTTGGGAATCCCTTCATCCCAAAACCTCTATCAGCAAGCAAAAAGTGAAAAAGGTACTTGTCGACAATGTAATCCAATAGATCCACTATTCAAACACAATCTAAACACCATCTATCAACAAAAAAACAATCTAAACACTATTAACATCAAAATAAGCATTAGATCCAACATGTTCACACTAGAATTAGGAATGCCTTTGGCTACACACCTCATATAAATTAGTATAATGACCTTAGGAATTCTTCTATAATTATTGAGGAAGTTTTTACTGACATCAAATCAAGTCCTCATAGTAACCTATATGAGGATATGCTACCCTCAATCCTTTAAGAAATATCCCCCATCCTTTTTACACTATTAATCCTTTTTATTATCTTGAAATTCAATCTCCTACAATCGTCAATTGGGACTAATAAAATCACACATTGTCAAACTTCATCTATAATGACACATCAGTTTTAGAATCCATGGGGATCTAAGATGTTATCTAGTCAAAAAACATATCAATGGACTTAAAATTTGATCCAATCCAGAACATATCTTATGGAAATAGAACAATCCCTCCATCAAAGTAGATCAAATAATTGGTCAAATTAAAAATCAACGTTCCCTAGTGAAAACCTCCTTGAGGCACTAGTGTATAATTAAAATAATCAGTTAAATCAAAAAACAAAATACCTTAGTGAAAACCTCTTTGAAACAATATTGGGAAATCAAAATCAAATAAATCTAATAAATCACTAAGAGTCTATTGGTGAAAATATCTTCAAATAACCAATAAATAAACAAATTAGCTCTGTATCACTCAATCAATATATCATTGAAATTAATATTGGAAATATTGATGAGCCTAAAATCATCTAGATCATCGCTACTCTCAAGCCTAAGGAGAAAAAAATTATTATGATCCTTTTGAGATAATTTTCAAAAATATTTGAATCTAAAAACATTTCACATAAAGTACAATTTGAACAACCTAAATCAATAATGATGTGTGACTCTTAGTCTCAATATCCTTTGGTATTTTGATAGTTACATATCCCTCCTCAATGTTATCATCCATCCAAATCCTATACACTACCATCAAATCATATCCTTAATGTAATCCTTATCATACTTCACCCTCCCAGGTGATAATGTCTTTCATAGGGACTACAACGACACCTAGTCAAGATGTCGAAAGGAAGCTGAATCAACAATCAATGAATATCATAATTACATCAGTGGATCCCTCATCAACAACATGATCTTAGTGTAAAGCCATCTAAAACAAGTATCATTTGAAGAGTAAAGGCATCGACATCATGCATCTCACACAACTCCAATGAATCAAGATGTCATCAAGCAATAAAAAACAAACATTTTTTTTAATGGTGCATTTTTTAATTTTTAATTTACTTGCATTGACATTTACACTGTGTAATATTTTCAAAATTTGTTTTGCTTAATTGTTAAATTTTTTTTGTTATAAGGTTTCATTAAATAAGGTTGAAATTCATTCTTCCATCCATTGAAGTGTTATGGGAATGCCTAAATTTTGACCATGAGCAAAGGGCCCATGTTTTAATAATCTTCAATAATTCTCTCATCAGCATTCATGGAATGAATCTTCTTGGTCAAAAGAGTATTCATACAAATCTGCTCATTTTTGGTAGCTTGAGTTCCCTTGTTGTGTGTCTATAGTCCACAAGTCAATACTCTCTTTGCCAAGTTATCAAACCAATCATCCCCAATCACATAAATCAAAAAATATAAAACTAAAGATTTCTTTAATCCACATTGAGATAATTCCCTATCTCATATCACAACCAACCATCCATCTTAGGTCTACTTAAATCCTACATACAATCAAGTTAGAAAATACCTCATCAATTCAAACTGATATCCAATCTAATGTTCCACTTAATCCAATCCAACAATCCACGTAATACAAATCTAAAATTGAAACAACTTAAATACAACCCAATAATCACTATATCAAAATCCAACCATCCACTTAAAACCAACAATCACATTATCTAATTCGATAATTATATTATCCAATCCAATAATTGATTAATATCAACGAGGCCCTCCATATTACCATAATTCAAACATAATCTATCATTCATAAAACAATCAAATCACCCTCTATCAAAATTAGAACACCATCAGATTCAACATCAACATCATCCACATCAAAATTAGGAGTGCACGACATTGACTACACACCTCCTACATATCAATATAATGACCTTAAGATTTCTTTCATGATTCTTGAGGAATCATTCATTAATATTAAAAAGAGTCATCCTAATAGATTATATGAGGATTATGCTAACCTCAATACTTTAATCAATATCCCCCATCCATTTTACATTACTAATACTTTCCATTATCTTGCCATTCAATCTCTTGCAACCATGGATTGGGTCTGACATGATCACACACTATTAAAATTCCTCTATAATGACACATCAATTGTAGAATCCATGGGAATATAAGATGGTATCCAATAAAAAATGCATAGTAATGGCCTTAAAATCATCTCCAATCTAAAAACATACCTTAGGGAATCATAAGAATCCCTTCATCAAAACAAATCAAATAATTAGCCAAATCAAAAATCAATATTCCCTAGTGAAAACCTCATTGAGGCACTAGTAAATAATCAAAAAAATCAACTAAATCAAAAAGTGAAGTCCCTCAATGAAAATCTCTTTGATGGTAATCAAAATCAAATAAATCCAACAAATCATGAAGAGTCTATTGGTGAAAACCTATTCAAGGCACAAATAAATGAATAAGCTAGCTCTACATCACTTTATCAAGACATCATTAAAATCAATATTGGAACAACTGAGGAGCCCAAAATCATCTAGGTTGCCAATACTCTCAAGCCTAAAGAATTTTGGATTTAATTTTTTTTGAAAATTCTCTAGATCACCATACTCTAAGCCTAAGGAGTAGAAAAGTCTTGTGATCCTTTTGAAAGAATTTTTAAAAATATTTGAATCCAAAAGCATGTTAGTAAAGCATAATTAGAACAACTCAAAATAACAATGGTGTATGTGACTATTAGTTCCAACCTCCTCTGGTGTTCCAAAAGTTACAATTCCCTCCATGATCATATCATCCATCCAAATCCTAAACACTACCATAAAATTAGATCCTTAATCCAATCCTTATAATACTTTACCTTCTTTTGTGGCATTGTCTTTTGTAGGGGCTATGAAGAACCTATTCAAGATGTCCAGAGGAATTTGAATCAACAATCAACAAAGATCAAAATGACATCGGTGGATCCCACATCAATAACATGATCTTAGTGGCAAAGCTATCCATAATAGGTATTAGTTTAATAACAAAGGCTTCAACGTCATGCATATCATGTGTCTCTAATAAATTGATATATATATTCAAAAAATAAAAAAATGATTCATCCAATGGTCAAAACTAGTTTTTGGGTGCCTTGGATAAGTACCATGATGAAAAATAGTTTTTACTGTATAATTTTTTATCCAAAAGTACCTCGACACTTGGGGTCAACTCCATCTACATCAAAATCCATCCTCAACATCATGTGTCATCTTATTTTCTATCTTATTGTGTCCATCCTTTCTTCCCATCTTGATTTTAATAAGTAGAAGACATCTTGGGACATGTTCTAGAAGTAAATTATAATATCATTTGAGCCACACTTTGACAACTGAACAACTAGTTTTCATCTAAAATAGTCCTTGTATATCCCTAATCCATTCCTCATTGGTCTTAATCCCCTTTCTACATCATATATAATACTTTCATTATTCCATCTGATATCATTCCCCATCCTAGTTATGAGGCTCAGGTTTTCTCCTTGCTAGTGACCCCTTTTGTACATATAAAAATCAAAAAATTCCTCCCCCCTAAAAACAAAAAAAAATCATATAATTTGGGTAAACTTGAAAAATCCCATACATCTTTTCCCACATCCTTATCCATATCCATATTTCTTATCCAAATCCACATCCTTATCCAACAAAGCATTGTGACTAACCTTTAAACCAACCATATATCAAATATAACCTCATGACATATATCATTTCCTGGGGATAAAATCACACATGACACATTGAATGGTGAATCGATCACTCATCCCAAGGATTTTCATCAACACAACCATCAAGACACTGATCACATAAAAATCAATGCATCACATAATCTTCATGTAAATACTTGTGTGTTCATTTTAATTTTACGACATTTGATGATGTTTGACTTGTTTGAATGTCTTTTATTATGTACATATCTTTGTCTAATCATTTATGTTTATCTACTTATCTACATCGACTTATTTACAATGTCTTTGTACATCTTTTATATTTTTATCTTTTTTCATTTATGTAATAACATCAGGCAAACATGTCATCGTGGTTCCTTATACCAATGGTACACTAAGATACATGTTATTTATACACCTTATATTTTTAATCTTTGTATATTTTGCATCAGTCGAACATGCAATATGGTAAGAATTCATCATGGTCACATATATCATGGTGCACACTACCTAGTGCTAAATTAAACATGATTGCTTATGAATATGGCTCAAAACCATGGTAGAAAAAAATCCTCATAGATCATCACTTAGAAAACATCTAATCATCAAAATCCTTACCCAAACCAGACATAAAAACATCTATCTAAGCCAATCATCTACAAACCTCTATCCAACATCCAAATCCAATTACATAAACAACTAAATCACATCATTTATCTAAGTCAATCATCTAATCTAATCAAATAAAAAAACCAATCATATACCCAATCAAAACATTTTTCAATCTAATGATCTATTCTTCCTCTAATCATATCTAATAATCACAAGCATCACTAATTTAACATTTATAATAACATCCATCATCCTCATCAGTCTTAATTTGTCTCTTTCAGGCATCCTTTTGACATCATCATCATATAATATATCCTAACCCCCTTCTAGGGAAAACTACATCAGCCTGAGGTCTATATGGACTATGTAGGCAATGATCAATCACATGGAGCGTCTGAGGTGATCTTAGTCATAATCTTATAATCATCTATAACCATTTACAATCATTCATATTGTTATTTTAATTAACTATCAATTCTCTATCCAATCTCATTTAGCCTATCAATTCCTTCATCAAAATGATCCATCATCATTAATCCATACAATTATTAGAATCCTTGAGCTACAATCAAATAGTTCATCTCAATCAACTAGGAGGCATTAATCCTGCATCCAAGCTTGCCACCTCTACTCTAATTCATACATAATAATTTAGGGAAAATCAAGCATGCAATTAATCAGTCAATCAAAATTCCAAATCAATGCAAAATTAAATACAAAGATGAGCTTAATTCCAAATCAATCACTATCCATTTAATCATTTCCCTAAACTTTCCATTCAACCTCTCACACCTATTGATTGAGAACTAAAAAATCATGACATCCATATTTTATTCCATATAAAATCAATCAATCAATCAATCAATCAATCAATCAATCAATCAATCAATCAATCAATCAATCAATCAATCAATCAATCAATCAATCAATCAGCAATCAATCAATCAATCAATCAATCAATCAATCAATCAATCAATCAATCAATCAATCAATCAATCAATCAATCAATCAATCAATCAATCAATCAATCAATCAATCAATCAATCAATCAGTCAGTCAATCAATCAATCAATCAATCAATCAGTTAATCAATCAATCTAATCAAAGCTCACAACTCTCTCTAGCATATGTCATTCCATAGGATACATAACTCATAAATTTGATAATCAATCTATACAAAGTTTAGTGCTTCCCCGTTTCATATGTCATTGATTGGGGCACATTTGAGGTCATAAATTTATCTCTCCCTCACATATCATGTTGCCTAAGGAACTACCAATCAATCTAAATATTGATCAAATTGTAGCTCATTGATTGACATCATTACATCATATCAATCACATCCATCATATCAATTGTATCCAACACATCTATTAATTTTATTACATTCATCTCAACCCTTCTTTCTTCTATCCATGTATCCCACCCCTCCTTTTATTTTGAGTATTCATTTGTCTCATTCCTCCATACATGACCCCTCGAGTGAACATTACCCATTAATAAATTAATTATTAACTCACACATCTTTTCACTTAATTGAAATGTAATTAATTTTTTAGTAGCAATGCCCTTTCAAATAGGGGCAAAATGTTGAGATCTAAAATTATCCACTCATTCATCATTACTAATTTTATCATTATTAGTTACTAATTATCATCATACCTAATCACATACCCTTTTCTTCCATCACCTAACCTTATCCTTCCCTATGTCACCCTTCATTCAAATTAATTATCTACTTATCATCCCACTTAATCACTAATCAAATCCACATACTATTTAATGAATTTTATTTTCCTTGTCACCTAATTCCAACTACCACCATCAAGGATCCAACAAATCACCTCATTAATACCTATCTAATCCCCATCTAAATCCTCATTAACTATCCTAACTCTAAAACATATTAATATACCTTGATCCACTCACTATCCTCCAATAGATTTCTCCACAAAGTTTTAATTCCTAAATCCAACTGCCCAGTCCTAAAATCTACTCTCAACCATTGATCTGAATGCTCCATGACACCAATCTATCACTCCATTCTTACATGGAGCTCTGATAAATTGAGATACACCCTCATACAAACTATATTTTGAACTTTAAATCCTTGAGCCTTGAAGCTTTGTCATCTTTGTGTCCTTGCATCTAAGTTATTCATCAACCATTACCAAGAAATCAAACATCATTATCTCAAGTGTTGTCCAACTCTTGATCAATCCATAGTAATCAAACAATCAGGCATCAATAATCCATCAAAAATTTAGGGTAAATCTTCTCCAACACCAAAGGGATATTCAAAGGCAAAACAAGGTATAATTTATTTTATTTTCATAGCTTTTTATTGCTCTTTTCTTTAGCCCAATTTGAGGTGTTGTGGTATTGAATTAGAGTATGAGATTTGATTAAAAGATTTCATGGTTTCTAGCATATATCTATAATTCTTATTTCACACAACTAGAATAAAAGGATAAAATGTACCTCAGTGTGTACATCACAATATGTCTTTGGGAGATGGCTTCAAATATACAATATTGGTCCATGCAAACCTATAATGAAAATGAAATATTTAGTGTCAATATTTGAAATTTGGAATTGAAAAAAGAATTAAGATTAAGGAAGGAGTACAACTAGATTTGAGTAAACCATATTTCCATGTAACTTATTGGAGATTATGCTTCCTTGTTGAAACATTGGAAAATTGTGAATTCTTATTAAAGTAAATGGAGAATTGGGGTGATCATGCCCCAAACTTGTATAAATATGTAGGATAATTAATTGGAAAGGAAACATGCTCTGACCTTCATGAACACGGGGAAAATTACACAGTCTACTAATCCAATATCAAGTCATGTTCACTCAAAGAAATCATTACATAGGCAAATGAGAGAACCATCAAGATAGGCTTTCTTAAAGAAAGTGAATCAACCATTACTATGGATTATATATTCAATTTTAATGTTTTAATTTAGTTTGATCAAAAGGGAATGCATAATGTTCATTCCCCCATCATGATCACAAGTTTGATAAGTGTGAAGTGGAATAAACAACATTTTTAATTCAACTAGACTATGTTGTTGTGTATGTGCATGAACCATTGCCATGCCCCTTAATCTAAACCAAGTGATATAAAATGTTATGCATCTATAATATGAATTTGAGAACCTATATCTCAAATGTACGTGTATGTGAAAACCTATAATCATATTATTGTAAACTACTATGTATATGCCCATGCATATGCATCCAAGTGTGTATGACTTTATGCTTTAATACCTATAAAGTGAATGCATATATATTGAATATGCCCCTATAATTTTTATTGACATGTTGATATTTGTCATGTATCTAAGCTAATATGATATTTGAACTATTTTGAATATTTGAAATATATAAAATCTATACTTTGATTTGATTTTATGCTCATGAAAGCTTATGTCTCTATGAAAATCCCACTATAATGCCCCTTTTTTGAGATGAGGAATGTAGCTTTTAAGTTACTCATTTCAATAAGAAAATGTGATGTAGATAGATAACATCATGTGAACATGTGGAAAATATGCCATAATAAGAATGCATATATTGACCAAGTCATGTATGTAACATATGGAATGCGTAGAATATAAGTTTCATGTCTAGATAAATGTATTAGTGAAACATGAAATATAATTTTAGATAAATAAGAATACGTAGTAATAATGCATGATATAGATAATGATACCCCTCAATTCCAGCAAGCTCAACAAACATAAATCTTAGTGTCACATATAAGGCCAAGGGACACATACATAGGACATAAAATGTTTCAAGAAAATAAGGAAAATGGAGACAGACAAGGGGACATAAAATATCATAAATAAGGGATATCAAATATGTCACATCAAACAAGGTAATGGGCCACACACAATAGTCACACATAAAGTAGCCCATTATGTAAAGTAGTAACAACATAAATGGAGCATAAAATAAGGAAGTAATTTTCACTACCCATATATATCATTATCACATCATAATGCAATGTCATATCATGTATCATTGTTTAAAAAATGAGCAACTAATAAGGCATGTGTAAGCAATATATGTAGCTCAACATGGTACAAAGGTCATAAAAAGATATAACCTATGATAGTGAACCATGTGGAATAAGATGCTGCCAATATTGACATGGCCACTGAGTAAAGGAAAAAATAACGTCGTATGTCCTACATAACACTTACATACCATGAAATGCATGTGTGTATGAAATTAATAAGCCATCTACCAAACATGTGATAAATAACATATGTATAAAGTATAAACTAAAAACCATGTCATGCTCAGGTCATGATTTTGGATTTTTTTTAATTTTTTAATGTTTTTGTATTTTTAATTTTTTTTTTGTATTTTTTTAATATTTGAAATTTAAAAAATCTAACATATGATCCTATCAATGGAAGGGTCATGGGAAATGCTTGTATCAAGTAGTGGATGGGTACCTATCATGGATAAGAAGTATCAACTATGGATGGGTATGGATCAGATAAGGAGTCATGTGGTGTAACATATCTATCATGATCATTGCTCATGTAACTTAAAGTTTGATGAGTGACTTTAAATGGTCGAGGACTTTACAGTGTCCACTATGTAGTATAAGGGTGTCTTGTTGCTTATGTACACTATGAAACACGTTGAACTAATTATGGTGATAACTAAGTACATAATATAAAATATGGTTCCCTCTATGGTCTTTGAGTAACTATATGATGTAATCAATGATAAAAATCTAGATGTGTAGATAGATCTTGTATATGTGTAGTAATTGACTCTATATGTTGATCTTGAATAGGTGTATTAGCCATCTTTGAATAACGGTATTGAATTAGTGTGAAAAACCTCTATAAAAAAATATCTTGAATATGATTATCAACCATTTGTAAATAATAATCTTGATTGGGTATGTTAGTCAATTGTAGTGTTGGTGGGGGTGGAGGAGAATATATCACTAACTATAGAGTATACTTGTATTGTACACTTGGAAATGTGATTAATCTATTATAGTATATGTACTTTAGGCATTGGTGCACTAATAAAGGGAACTACACAAAGTCTTTGCACCCATGGGTGTTCTAAAAACATGTCAAAGACTCCATTACCTTGTAAAATTAATAATGGTGTGGCTAATATGGCCGATCCCACCTAAAGGGGTAACACTATGCATTCTAAAGTGTTGTGTCTTTATTCATAAAATCCTTTAACTAATTTTGTTATATAATCTAAATTTTGTCATGTGTATCCAAGGTATTAAATAAGTATCATCATGCAAACATTCTCACTTGAATAATTATCAATTATAACACTATAAATAGGTTATTCATCAATGTAGGCTTATATGAACAATGCATAAAAATCTAAATTGTTATCAACTATCTCGTTGTCATCAAATGTTATCATGGGAAGATGAGGTGGAATATCACTAACTATACCACTTATAGTATCTAGTGGATGATCATATGTTGGCAGTTGAGGATGCATGTTATATGAATAATGTAACTTTCAAGTGTCCTTAGTTTATGTTGACTCATGTTTAGGAAAAGAGTAACTAAAGATCTTCAACTTTTGATTTCCATTATGTTGTAGTCGAGATTCCTCTATGGGAGTTCTAAAATAAATAATGGTGTCATCTATGAGATACTGTATCTTATGTCTTAGATTGAAACATCTATTCATTAAATGCCCTATAATCTGATGATACTCATAATGTGCATTATTGTCATAGTTCCTTGGTCTGGATCTACCTGGATCAAGCTCTTATTGACTTAAGAGCGTTATTGTTTAATGTTTTTATTTTGATTTAATACAATAAATGATATACATATTAAACTATTTGAATTTGATTCAAATTTAAAAAATATACCAAATCTACATGTAAAATGCAATAAATTATAGAAACTAAAATTAGCTATAAATAGTAACTTTTAATGAAATATGCAAACCTAGCTCAAATCTAAATTGTGATGATTGTGCAGATAGATCACTAATGTAGAACCAACTGGAAGGATATTTGAAGTGTGTCATGCCTAAAAATAGAAATCTTGCAATCTACTAGGACAAGGTCACACTAGGGTAGATAGGGGTGCATTGTGACCTTATTTGTTTGACTATGGCCACATATATGTTGACTATGCAAATACTTTTTCTATTTGGGTACTTGCATCTATTAGAGGTGGTTTTGTTAATTATCTGTAGGTGCTAAATTACTATGTGAAAGTAACTACAATGTTGAAAACCTAGTTCCTACACTTAAACTGAATAAACATCAAATACAAAGTGGGTAATCATGTAAAGAGAACATCTAAGATATCTTAAAAAAACCTACGTAATTTGAGTGATGAATACATAAACCAAAAGGTCCTTAGGCCGATGTAGTTCTCCCACCTAGAGTGGGTGTGTGATTTTATATACTTGCACTATATGGATGCAACTAGTAAATTAATTTAAATGCTTGAAAATGAATACCCTCAAGCTAAAAGAAAAGAGATCAAAACTTGGCATATGACTATTGGAATAAATCATAACTTGAATTTGGAAGAATATGGATCTTTTCCTTAATGTGCAATAGGTTGTATAGAGAGTGCTTTTGTAAAAGTGCCAAGTTACTAAGTCACACCTTAAATGGCTTTGATGTGCTTAAATAGTGGTATATTTGAAAGGTTTCCATTAAACAAATTTTATAAGAGCACGAGAGGGCCAAAATGAAGTGCCTCAAATTTCAAAATTAATCGTTAGAGTGTGGGAGACAAGGTCACACTAGTAGACAAGGCTAGGCTATGACCCATCTGATCTAGTGCAATCTTGTCCCATAAGGATATACACATTAGAATTTGGATGATAAGAATATATAAGTAGAATAGGGATGTATAAATGATGTTTTTAGTAATTTAAAGAAAATGATTAGAATAAGAAGGCTCTCATAGATATTGTAAGTTAACAAAATAGTTAATAGGTCAAGTAAGGTAAAGATGTCAAGATTAAACATTGTCAAACACTTAATGGTTAAATTTGATTGTCTACATTTCCCCCTATTATAGTGATGTAATGGAATGGAATTAATAGAGTGAATGACATGCATACCTAAGTGAATATACACACTTTATATTTTGAATTAAACCTTGATTGTGTAAAGTGTCTCAATGTAAAAACTGAAATAATGTCACTAAAATTACCCATTATCCATATTTTAAAATAAAAATATAAAACTCTAAATTTGAAATTAAAAAGAGAGCAAGGAAAGAATAAAACTATAAGAGTATGCAATCTAATTTCCATATAAATTGAAATTGGAGAAGTATGTACCCCCTTGTAGAGGCATTTGGAGTAATGTTGAACTTGTAGCCATCAATTATGAAAACCATTGAAAACACTTGAATTGAAAAGATTGTATGCTCCAACCCTCATATAAATATCTAGAGTACTCTATAGAATAATTTTAGTAGTATAAGAAGTGGTGAAACCACTAAATTTGGCTCTCTACAGTGTAACAATGGAATGTGGACCACTTGAAAAATGAGGCAAATCACACAGTTGTAGATGGATCTAGAATCTATTTGAATTTATGTACCTTTGAAACTTTTAAAAATTTGAATAAAATAAATTAGAAAATTAAAATGTAGTAGCATGAACATGAATGAATATCATGCCCCCTATATTTGTATTGTATTGATATAAGATGCCATTGGACTATAGTCATTTGTGTTGGGGATCAACCAACAATGATTACACTTGTGAAATAAATAAACGCAGAATTAAATCAGATAGATAAGTAACTAGAATGATAAATAGCAAAGAACAAGAGATATAAGAAACCACCCTGAAAACTTGTATTAAACTCTTTACAAAAGGAATACAATTGAAGAAACTTCTTTCTTCCACACCTCTCTCAGATGCACAAGATCTCTCTCTAGATCTCTATTCCTCAAGAGCTCTCTCTCTCAAGTACAATCAACTCCAACAATCTGGATTGATACAACTCTGTACTGTTCTTCAACATTCACAATGTTCTACTACAATGAACACCCACACTAAGCTAAGAAGATCTTTCCTACATATAGAATTAGGAAACTTGAGCATGCACTTACAACCAACAGTTAAGCCTCTTGAACAAGGGCTCTAAAAACAATCTTGCTAATAATAGAAATGCAAACTTAAGACTAAGACTTAAACTCATCATGTAAACACTCGGTTCTGTCCTCGAAAATAGCATTCTGGACGCACAGGTAACCGATGCTGGTTCCTGCCTGCTTGCCTGTGACCATCGTCGGCCGATCCTCTATCGACGCCAATGTCTTTTCAACTGATCCTAACCGACGTTGGTCGCTCCTGACCGACGCCAGTGACTGTGTAAACCTGCAACTTTGGTAATGCGCTCATATGTGAAGCTTTTAGACTCCACACCTTAACAATTTGAAACATATAACTTGTAATTGTTTTGCACATGCCCATTCATATGCATTAAATATATGTGAATTTATATGTAAATATAGGAATGAGTGCACATGCAAGCCATATGCCTCGATAATATATAAATTATGAACCGTAATGTAATTAGAAAAATAATGTCACTTTGTTTCTCATAAGGGATTGAATTCTTAAGGCAAGCCCATTGTGATACCCCCTTTTTAAGATGAGGGATGTAGCTTGCAAGTCACTAATCTCAAAATAAAATTTTATAATATGTGAAAGATATAATAATGTAGTAGTATATGCAAATTTGTAATATAATGTCATAAGTTTGAAATTTGTTTCTCATAAGGGATTGAATTCTCAAGGCAAGCCCATTGTGATACCCCCTTTTTGAGATGAGGGATCTAGCTTGCAAGTCACTAATCTCAAAATAAATTTTTATAATATGTGAAAGATATAATCATGTAGTAGTATAGAACATTTGAAATATATTTCATCATAATATTGAATATAACATTGAATTACATATGAAACATATGTTAGATAGATATAACATTGAGGCAAATAAGCAACACGTGCATAATATGTATCATGGTACAAGAGTAAAAAAAGATAATAGGAGAAATTCATGATATTAATCATAACACCATAGTAACAAGTGATGAATATACAAATAATGCCAAATAATGTCACCCAATTTGCATAGAATGTCACACATAAGGCCCAGAAGCCACATACTAGGGACATGTGAATGCCACACAAACAAACAAGGATAGGGGCCAAACTTAAATGGAATGATGATGCCATACAAGCAAGAACATTTTTATTATGCACACACGAGGCAAAGGGCCACACAAAATAAATAAGTAAATCCTAACTTATTATATAGTGAAGTGAGAATTTGAAAATAAGCATAAAGTAAATGAGACTAATCTACATCAACCATATGTATCAATGTCATTATTATCAAATCATATATCCATGTAACACAATGTAAAGTGTGAGTAAATTACCATCATTTCATTAAATCTAGATACATGCCCCTGAATCTAGACTTATATATCACCATTTATGGATTTATAATTGATGAAATTGGATTCCAATATTGTTATTGTTGGTTTTGAATTAGTGTGATATTGAATTATGATATTTCTATTATTGGTTTTGAACTAGTGTGATATCAAATTCTAATATCTGTATTATTGGTTCTAATTAGTGTGATATTGGATTCCAATGTTTCTATTATTGGATTCCAACTAGTGTGAAATTAGGGTCCAATTATATCCTAATTACTACTGATCATATAATGCCCCATAGTTGTCTTAGTACTACCTAATATTTTTCATAATGACACCCCCATTTATAAAATAAACTCAACATAAAAAGATAAGGTGCAAAGCTCAATAAAGTTTAAGTCAGCTAAAAAACACTTTAAAAGTAACTTATTTTTAAAACACTTTTCCCTCCAAAACTGGAGCAATAAATCTCCACCCTTAGATTATATTCTACCAAAACCATTGGATTGGGAAAACCCTCAATGTTTCCTCAATCCATATTAAATATGCATCACAAAAAAATCAACCTAATATTTTTAGGCTCATTCGAATCATGAATAAGGATGGGAGGAGGAGATTGAGAGAGGGGAAAAGTTTGTCCATGTGCAGTCCATATTCCACAAACTCCAACAAGTCTTCCATGGACCCTCTTGCCATGGATGACTAGAGGCATCATTGTTTTAGTGTAGATATATTTTCAAAGTATACAATGTTTGTTTTGTCTGTTTTAATATTATTTTGTAGGTTCATATACCATATACAATGAGAAGAAAGAATTATATTAATAATTATAGCAGTAAGAAATTCATCCACCATGTTGTAGGCACATTTTTTTTAGTATTTTATATTATTGTGTAGGTTAATAAAAATAAATATCAAAACATTGTTAGTAAAAATCGTCTTTCATCTTATGTATCTCCAATGTATGCAAAAAACAAAACTGTCACAGGATGTATGTGACTATTGTATTTAATAAACCTTTCATAAAAATATCCTCATATTTGATTGCAGTCTCTCCTCACCGTATTTTAAAATAAAAGACTAATAAATTTTTTGAAAATCCTCCAAACTGAACTGAACAAGTTTGGTTGGCTTAAGGTTTGAACTGAACCGAACTTAGTCCACATTTGATCAAACCTGATAACTATGGAATAAAGTCACTTAAATTTTGTGAGACTCCATGAACTTGAGATACAAATAATAATAATAAAATATTTTAATGACAAATAATTTATGAAATAAATATTAATATTCTATTCATATTAAATAATAGTACATTGATTGTAATGTCTTCTTAGTCAAACATGTTTTTTAATAAACCCACATCTTTGGCCAAGATGATAGCACATATTAATTTATGATCTTCAATAGATTTATGAAGTAACTTAACATTCATTGCCCTGTTCAAGTAGTTTAAGGTATAATTTAATGGTCTCATGTCCTTTATCAAGTACCTTGATCAATCCTCATTTCCATGTTTTGTTTGGTGTCCAAGCCCAAATGATATTATCCACATAAATATATTATTTAATTTCATCTAATTTGGTTCATGTTTTATTTGGCCTTAAACAATCATGATATAAAGTTGAACCTTATGCTCTCCCTATAGGTTTCAAATATTGAATCCTCATCCTTTTAGCCACATTTTCACCTTATAGATTGAGGTAAACATCTACATCCACCATTCTCATCCATATCTCTTCATTTTAATTTTTTGTTCATAATAAAACATCTATCACACATACACGTCCACCAATGGATTGAATTTATCTTTCTTTCCTATCAATGGTATGGAAGTGGCATTAAATTTTTGATGTTTTTGAGCATTATAGGTATTTTGATCACTTTTTTGGAATGATTGTAATTAGTGGAAATGTCAAAATAAACATGATATAACCATTGGGGTTGTCACTCTTCTAGTATCCCATATGTTTACCTAAACCTCTTTTAAGACTTCTTTGAATCTAACATCCATGGGAAAATCATCTATGTTGACCAATTTCCAAGTAGACCATTGTTTAAGAGATCCTTCAGATAGGGAATATCCTTTGTAAGGAGGGTTGAATAATATACATATATGCACACAAAAGGTATTGACATCCAATCCTTTAAATTATACCAAATATCCTTCAAGTACATATGTAATTATTCCGTCTACAACATATTTGCTTGCATATGAACACAAATGGATCAATTTGACACCAACACTTTTAAACTTCAAATTATATTCACCACCACATACAAGGGATGAACCATCTAACTGATCGCTCCTGTTAACCATTAGGGTACTTTTTATTTCATGAAAAACCAATTTTTTAACTGGCCATGCTATTAATTCTTGGGTTGTAGTAAGTTTGAGTATTTAGAGAAATAATGTACCTCATTTTTTACCATTACCCCAAAATTCAAGGGTCCCAGTTTCTATTCATAAATTTTATGATCTTCTAGCTCATGAGTTATGAACCCTCGAGCCATGTCATTATTTCAATAAAAACATTTATGTTTGAGAACCAAATTATTTACAACAAAATTAGTTCTATCTTTAGGTACTATATCGATGGTTCTTTTAGTGTCATCATTGTCATCTCCCTCTAGTTCTATGATAGTACTATCATCCTATGAGTTGCTATATATGTGATCACTATTAATTGGTAGAATTGATGAATCTATGTTCTTTGACAATTCCCTCTCTTCATAGGTAATTTAGTATCCTTTATTCCCAACATCTACCAAAGTTTTAAATTAATCAACTAAAAAGGGTAATTTTACTTTTCATATAATACCATGTTAACACTAAAAAAAATAAATCCTATTCCCACATCTCTACATTGTAGTGTCCCCTTGATTTGATACACTCTATCCCCTACAAATTTGGTGTCTTTTGAAAACTAGTCCACCTAATGTAGATACTAAAATTTAATATTTATAGCATCTTAATCTTGTATATTTGAAAAATACCAATCAAGGCTCTACCCTTCAGTTCTTGACTTATCACTATCAAAAGACTCATAGTCACCATCTCATTGTGTCTAATTATTTATTTTATAGGCTGACCCTTACCATTATGATGACCTAGATCTCTTGTATTTTAAAAAAATATTAAAATTTGATATACATCCTTCACTGTCAGTTTTAGATCCTTAACTATTTTCTATCCTTGAGACACTATCAACCATAGAGGGATACTAGCATTGATGCTAGTGTCCAAATCTTTATCTAGTGTCTAGATCCTTATCTAGTGACAATACTCAAAATTTATGTAAATTTCAAATTATTTGAAACCTATGGGTCAGCTTATTTGTATTATTTAACCCTACTATGAGATATTTTCAAAATGTGTGGTATAAATACAAGTCTAAGCCTTTTCATTATTAATCTAGAAAATACCAAGCAACCACCTACCAAGGCTCATTAAATTAATGAGATAACTAAGTTGTTATACCCTATTTATCTCTTTTTTTGTATTAGTTATAAGAACATTTTCATACAAAAGGTCTGAATCATCCAAAGAGCAACCTATGAGTGGTATTTATCAGGTTAGATGCTAGATCATTACATGCATCTATATATAACATATTACACCTTTATTCATACACATTTCAACACATAGGGGATAACTACATAAGTCTGAGGCCCTCCTTGGAGTATTTTTTATGTAGGTAATGCACATTGACATAGGGGTCTTTGATGTACACTCGTTGTTGTGATCCCACTAACCTATTTTTAGTAAACACATCCCAAGGGTGAATAAGGGTGAAGAGCTTGGGTTTGATCCATAAGCATACATATATAAACTATGTTATATATTTGACTAATTTAGTAGAAAGGTGACATAAAACCCACAATAATGAAGTTGGTTGCATCAAAATCCACTACATATTCCATATTGGATAGTAGCATTGCAGAACAAACAATATCTTTGATGGTAGTGTCCCAAGGCCAATAGCCAGGGTTAATTTTAAGAGGCCCTACTAGAAAACCTATTATAATTATTTGGAAAATCTATGGAAAATTGATTCGCAGCTATGGTGAATCCTATATGGGTGATGGTGAATCCATTGGGATTTGAGAGAAGTGAAAACATATAGATTCTTGAATATTCATTTTTTATATATAACCATTCAACTGCATTAAAAGGCAGACATTGAATGAAATCATTGAAAGGATATACTAAATGGGTTTATAGAATGGCTAAATCAAATAGTGCATGCTAAATGGTGGGCACCAAATGGTTCATGATAAATGATAGGCACTAAATAATATGTGTTGAATGGTGGTATAGAATAACAGATATTGAATAGTGATATCAAACAATGGGTGTCAAACAATAGCTATCAAATGGTTCCTACCAAATGGTGGTGCTAAATGGTAACTATCAGATGGTGGTGATGAATGACTAGCCTAAATAGAGGTGATGAATGATAGGGCCAAATTTTGGTGTCAAACAATGGCACCAAATGATGAGGTATGATGTTGCTCCTAAGATTATCATTTAGTGTTGTCAGGTGATTTGTGTAGTCGAGATGTTGGATAGTTTCCTAATTTACACCCTCAGCCTATAAATACCCACCCTTTACCCTCATTTTAAACATTTTGAAAAATATTTTTCTCATCTACCCTTTGCTCCACCCATAGTAATTCCCCTACTCACATAGTCAGCTAGCCAACCATGGAAAGAAAATATATTTTCAAGAACTTGTTATGCCTAGACATTTTGAAGCTGGTACAATAATCTGACACCTATAATGAAATAGACCATGGGTTGCTAAAATTACTATTTTCTTCTTATGACCCTAGTGAGAAGAGGTTCATTATGAACGTTGACTTTAAAATAATTTTCTTTGGTACATCGGTAGAAGAGATTCATAATTTGGTAAGGCTTCCATTCCACAATGCTAACCTTACGACTCCAAAATCAATGTTGATAGATAATAACAATAAATATTTGGAGTCAACTTCTAGCTTCCAGATCGATCAAACTAGTATGTAATTTTTTTTTAATATTGAAAATTCAACTTTTGATATGTAAATTTGTTTTTCATATTGAACATTCAAGTTTTCATTCCTCTTTTATTTCAAATAGTCATAAGAGGGGCCTCCATATGGATGACATTTTTGACTATTTTCTTAAAGCAACGGTTCAATTTTTCCTCACAAGAATAGTTATATAGGGAAGACTACTAGATATTCCCTATTGGACAGTTATTTATATTATTTGTACTCTTTCTAGTTTGAGATATGATTGGTGCATTTCTATTTCTTCTAGGATTAGGTTAGAATTAAATTATGCTTGTACCAATCCTAGTTCCACAATTTCCTATTCAATTTTTATTTTGGCCTTATACTATGAGGTCTTATTTGACCTCTAAAAAAATATGATTCCAATTATGATGCATCCAAATATGAGTACAAATGCTTTGTCTATTGATGAACAGGAGGTTAGTTTACCATTCAAATGAATCACTTGAATTAACAATTAATATTTGTTTGTTTGTTTATGAACTATTACAAAATTAAGGATTAATATTTATTTGAACTTTGTTTGTTATAGGTAAGATTTTATGCCTTTATGACATAAAAATAATCTACCTCAAAATGATAGCATGCAATTGAAGGATCTAGAGATTTTGAGTCTGTGAAATCATCCTTGCATTCATTTTAAAATTTTAAACCTCCAAGAGTTTCTTTCACATTATCTTTATATGTAGATTTAATATTTAAAACTTTAAAATGACATTTTAAATTCATGTGCATTATCTTATTTATTTGTTTGGTTTTTATAGTTGACTTGGTATCAGCTAAGGTTTGTATAGAACAATAACAACCACAACAACCCCAACATTTGATGTGCCTTATCGACCCTCTGTGTAAGGTATTTTACATTCCATTATTTGGTTTTTTAGTTGAAGATTATTTGATTATAGATTTTTTTGATTGTAATTTTACCTATTATAGCAAATCAAACCACCCATGTCACTCATAATATGACACTTAGATTGGAGGAAATATTATATCCAAATACAAACACTAAACCTTTAATTTCAAATCAACATTTAGTTTAGTTTTTTAAATTTACCAGTTTTTAATATAATTTATTTTTGCAGGGCACCCTCAATTTCTAAAGAAAAGTATGCTGTCACCACCACCGCCAAATAAAGTTTGCACAAGAGGGAAGACTATTCCATTACCATAAGCACCAACACCTAGCAGAGGAACACTACAATTATTAGGTTCCAAATTCCCCACTTTCTCTATCAAAGGTATCTTAAGTGTGCATGGATTAACTTATTTGAAACAAATTGGTATTGATGAATAATATCTTAGGATTGAAAGTGGAGAAGTTGGTGGTGCTGATTTCAATCCACATGATTTTATTCAAGGTGTAGATGTTCATGTAACTACTCAAGAGGAACATTGTACCTCTTCACCCCTGACTCCACCAATTAATGTTGACTTATTTGATGATGCCATTACATCTTTTCCATTAAACAATTTATTATCAGAAAGTATTATTTCAAGTCTTAAGAAGGGAGTTATAGATGAGTTAAAAAATGTATTAGTTTGGGAGTTTTGGGCAAAGGCATTTATTAAAGAAATAAATGCTTATTATCACAACCAATCCTAGCAAGAAAATTTGTTTTCAGTAGTGCAACATGAACCCACAAAGATTGATGCTTTGTTTGGTTAAGCTAAATCTAGGTCTGTTACTATTTATAATAATTACAATGATAATGTGTTGAGTATTATGCTAAACAGGTTGGAAAATTTGAATGCAAAAGCCCAAGCATATTTTAATAAATAGGAAAAATACATCAACCTTGTTGTTATTGCAAATGCCAAGAAGGAAAAATCTTTGGTAATGTATCTTCATTTTTATCAAATTTCATGTCATAGTTATTTTAGTTTCAATATAATTATATTTCATTTGTAATTGCAGGTAAAATATGAGAATCTAAAAAAGGAAGTTGAGGTCCTCAATGTCCATTTGAAAAATGCATGAAATTTTTTATATTATATCATTCAATTCAAGGAGAAGCTTATTATGTTGAATAAATAGAACAACACACTCTAAAAAATCATTAAGGAATAAGGATGGGATCCTGATGCTTTATTGAAGCCGAAGATAGATGCTCATCCAAGTCTACTTTCTGCAAGAGATGCTATAAAAGAAGAAAAGGAAAATCTTGCTCGTATTAATTATACAGCTGAGGATCTTGAAAGGTTAGGGATATTGAAGGATGACACAGAGGAAATAGAGGTAGGGATTAGTAAGGATTATGGTAGAAATGTGGATGTTATGGTTGATAAAGTAGTTAAACAGTGAGTTATCTTTCTAAAAGACCAAAAAATTGATGATTTTTGATATTGTAAACTCTCATATATTTGAAAACAATGTTATTTTTTTTTAAAAATATTTTAAATGACAATTTTAAGTTTGGATTTGCAATGATTAATTTGTTAAGTTTCAATTAGTCTTGTTTTACTGAGTAACGAGTTATGGTTCATTTATCATCTTATATGCATATTCTGTGTTGATGTAGTTTAATGAACTTGGTGATGTGGATTGCTATTATTTTTTTTGATGGATTTGGAGTGAGGCTTGAGCATGAATTTTAATTTTAATTTAATGTTGTAAATTCATTATCATCAAATATGAGTTTATTTAGTTGATGTAGTTCAAACAAAATGGTGATGTGGATTGCAATTATTTTTTCTTTTGAATTTAGACTGAGCATGGATTTGAATTTGATGTGCTTTCATCTTGTTCAATTAATTTTGTTTTAGATTAAGTTATTTTTCTTTTGAATTTGGTCATGTTGTTCAATAAGCTTGTCGTGTTCCATGGCCCTTGAATTTGACTTGAAATTTTATTTTTTAAAGCTAAAAGTTAAGAATAAGGTTAAAAATAGTAATATGGTGCTAAAATATCAAATTTAAGTTATTTCAAAAGTTATAAAAACATGTATTTAACAATATAATCTTATAAAAATAGAAAAATATTATGACCCATTTGAAATTATTAATAAATAATTAAATAAAAGGGAAAGTTGCATGATGAATGGAACAAATATTTAAAATGACAATGCTATCAAAAATTGTAATGAATTCAGTATTCAAAACATTTTACAATGTAATAAGTGATATGAAATTAGAATTTAGACTATGATAATTGTAATAAATATATAACTAATACCAAGGTAGTTTGAAATAATCCTACACAAACCTGCTCATTACCAATGACATTTGCATATACCATGTCAATAACATATTCAGTGTCATTATTTACATCCTCTCTAATTGTCATTGTATTACTAATGCCTCTTCTTTTAGTTAGAAAAATCTATGTTTCCAGATATTTTTCATAAGGAAACATGTCCACAACATAACATGAAACATACAATCTTAAACAAGTTTCTAAAATTTTATCCAATCTATTTTTAAGTTTTGACTTAATGAAAGATAATTCACTGAATACTCTTTCATCTTCCATTGATATGAGAATCATTATTTGAAAAAGATCATATAATCAAAAATATTCACTTAGATGTTCCTGTAGGATACTACTAGGACGAAGTTTTTTCCATAGCCGTGTAATTGCTCCATTTTCTATTATTCATTTAGAAGGTGATATTGTTCAAACATTATAATTATAAAATGAGTTGATTGAGATGTCAATAAATCCTTTCTTAAAATACCTTTTATTTCAACTCCATTGACCTCTAAAAATTTACCAAAATGTTTAACAAGAGAACCCATGTATTTGTGAAATAAATTGCTAATCAACTTTTGACTATTATTACTATTCCAAAATATGGAATTCACAACTACCATAGCCTCCAACCAATCATCCCTTTGAAAATGATCTCTTATCTCTATAGATAAATTTTATGAACTTATACTTAGTTTCATCTAGTTTCTAGATATAACACTATCATACAAAATACGTGTTATAGGCAGTTCTTCAGATTCAGTTCCCACAAGATCAAGGCTTTTGTAGAAAGTGTGCATTGGTATTTCATTGCCATTAACAATGACATAAATATGATCATTGATATTCAATTTCAAATATCTTTTAGGATTCCTTAAAATTTTCAAACATTTCCAACTACTAAAAACATGGCTTTGAAACTTTTTATTTGAAGTGTATAGTATATCTAGAGATTGACATACTCATTTTCTCAATTGTATGAAGTCAAAAATATAAATGGACCTCTCCTGAGCATGATTCATTAAAAAATTAATTTCCTTAAATATTGGAATAATTCCACATAATGTCAGTAATATTTCCAAATCTATTAAATGATACAAAAATCTTTTGCCTCATCAACTTCTCTATGATATTTATACATAAAACATAATAATGATAGACATTCTTAAAAAATTTGTCATGCAGGTTCATACGAAATCCATCTTGTAACAACATATTTCAACATTTTTTTACCATCAATCACTCCTATTGATTTTTTTTAAAACTCTAAAAATATTTTTGGACTGCTTGACATATAAGCATGTAACTCACAAATGAGCTCTTCTACTTTTACAACATTAACAAATTTGATAACTATTTTGTATGCAAGATTCATCCTATGAGCCATGTAATGAATTGGAATCATATATGGGGCAACTGTTATTTGTAGTAGAATGCACAAGCCATTTATATACCCTTGCATAATCAATGCACCATCAGCCCAAACACACAACAACTTTGTAGCTATTGCATAATCATCCATCCCATCTTTATCTTTCAAATTAGATACAACCAATTTGTGAAGATTTTCAACATTACAATTTTCTACCATTTTATGAACTACTAGTAGATGAGGTTACCTTGAATAGTTCTCAAAAGTATAAACATTCATGCAAACCCAAAATGTGTTGTCAATTACTATGATCTCATCAATGGATAGTGAGATGAACTATGAATTTTGAACTTTTTGTTTCAAATCCTCCTTCTCAACCATTGCTAGACATTTTTCTATTTTTCAAGCACTACTATGTGATGAATGTGAATGTGAAATATCCAAAAATTCATTATGTTTAAATCAAATCTTATAATCTAAAAAATTAGAAATAGGTTTGCCTTTTTTTAGAATGTGGTATGTAATAGAGAATTGTATATATTTGGCCTTTAAATGGGACTGCATAACTTTTCCAAAATTTGCTTCAATTGTTCCTCCTTTCTCAACAAGATGTTTTTGACATTTTTTTTTATCATTTTCATAATCACATGCATATATTACATGCATGCATTCTTATGTATTTTTATACTTATGTGTTCTTGTTATCTATCCATCTAGGTGATTCACTATCACATATGTTTTCCCATAATGTTTCTCAATCATGTCCAACTTTAGTTGCATTCTATGTTCCTTTCATAGTTTTCAGCTACATGTTTTACATCTGCATTCTGTTAGAGTATCATCAACATTTTTAGGCTCTATAGGTTTAATAAAGGGAAATTTCATTACCTAGTCCACCTTAAAGGACCTTCCAATTGTCCATATACTTCTCTTCCTTCATGAAGATTTTTGAGTGGAGTTTTTAGCTGGACTTTGTGTTTGATAAGAATGAACAATCTCTTCTGCCACTTGAGTGTCATGATCATTATCATAAAAAAACTAGAGGAGAATCTTAGAAAGGTGTCATGTCACCATCAAAATAAGCTTTAGGGGGTGACATGTTATTCTAGTTAATTCTTTTTTATCAGATATCAATGGGGATTCTACATGTAAAATTGTTTTAATATTATTAAAGAATTAAAGTCAAATTTAAGACAAACTAAAAAATCAATAATTACCTATATTTTGAGTGCATTATGGTTGTGTGAGTTTTTTGATTAGCTCTTTAAAATAAGATAATATGCTTGATTTTCCTAATAATTGGTCTATCCTTTTACCATTTCCACCAAATGCCATGATGATCAAGGATGTAACACTTCAGTTCTACCATTTGGTTACAGTGTAGATGCTACCATTCAGTTATGCCATTTGATTGTAGCATCATTCTAATTTTTAGTTCTACCATTTGGTAATAGAGTAGATACTACCATTTGGTAGTCATTCGATATTTCTATTTGGTGGTGCCATTTGGTGTCACCATTTGGTTCTTTTGTTTGTAGACTGAATGCCACCATTCAATGCTACCATTCAGTGTTATAGATTGGATGCCATTGTTTGGTGCTATAGATTAGATATTCTTGTTCAGTACTACCATTTGATTGTGTTCCTTTAGTTACAATTATGGCATAGGTTTTACATATCAATTTTGGCTTATTTCTTTTTGGGTGTTTGTGCCTTGTTTGATATCAAGGGGTGGTTGTTGAAAGCATATTTTGATGGTTACCCATGACAGCCTATGTATTATATATATGTGGTGAATTGAAGGGTAAAATGAAAAAAAAATTTATAAATGGTTGGTGAACCAACTCTCAAAATAATTTACATTCCTAAATTTTAGGTGATCTAAACCTACGTACCAACCCTAAAAAGTTGCCAAAAACAAAATTCGAAAATTTTAATATTCATGAATTAATGAATATTCACCACTAAAATTTACCCTACTAACAACAGTGTTTATGGCTCCTAAAACATCATTTCTATAATATGATGATTATCTCAAAATCATAATCTTACATACTTCTACATGTGTATAACTCAGATCTGAGTGTGCTTAATTAATCCAACTAAGTATCATTTTTCCTTGGCATTACAATCAATAGAAAACCTTTCAAATTTAGTACTTGTTATATTTAACACATATTAGTATTTAAATTCATAATATTCATTTATCTAAGTTTATAATTAATTGTCCTACTATATAATAATTTTATTCATCTTTGTGTAAGGCTATTCTATCCCCTTAACCCTTAACACCACTTATTTTCCAAAAAGGGTTAAACATTTTGTGAACCTCAACACTATGTATTTTCATGCAATTTTTAGTTTTTTAGGGTTTCTAATTTCATAAATTTATGGATCCAAGTTTTTTAATTTCTTTTAGCAATTGTATTTGCATATATAAAATATGGAAAATGTTAACTATGATCATTTAAAAATGGAAGATAAATAAGCCTTACTTATCCATTTAAATATAAATAAAGAAGTGATTAATGTATTCTTATTACATGTTACCTAATAAGAAATTAATAACCATGCCAAGGCTAGTACATCCACATCTAATAATGGTGAAACCTTTATTAGAAAAACTCTTGCCACATCCTCCATGTGAATAATTTGTACTTCAAATCAATTACTAGTTTAAATACCTACATCAACACAAGTGGTGTTTTCATCCTTTGTGTTGGATTCCTAAATATTAATCCCAAAGGGTATACAATGAAAACTCTTATCCAAGCTATAAAAACCTTGGAAGCTAAGGATATAAACATTGAATAAAATGCTTTGAAATCAACTAATGTTATTGATACACAAGATGTATTACATAACACTATATCACTTGAGATATCTTTTCACCCTTTTGCCAACTAGTTTTGTTTCACCCAAGTTCATGTTTTATGATGACAAGGGTGATCCTAGATAATATCTCTAATATTTCTATGTAACATGTCTTGATTATACTTCAAATGATAACATTTTGACCAAATTATTTCCAAGGAGCCTAAGTGAATATGCTTTAAGATGGTTCAATGACTTACCAATCCAATCAATGAAATCATTTAAGACCTTTATGAAATAGTTTCTATCACATTTCTCCATCAACATGACTAAAAATTTATCATATGCACAAATTGATAAGATCAAAGAAGTAACCAATGAACATATAATTGACTATGTCTTAATGTATAAAATAATGTTAACACAAATGATAAATCTAATGGAAAATAAAGAGCTTGAAGGCATACTTAAGCAAAGTTTTCTTTCCCTATTACACGAGTCTGTTTTTTTCAAGAAGTTCAAATATTTTGAAGACTTATGCCATATTATCCAAGATTAAGAAATATTTTCTTGAAAAATCATAAACATGTAGCAAAAAAATTGACTACATCTTCTACTAAGTTTCATATCAAACCAAGCTACAAAGTAAAACCTACATAACCTAAAAAGGAAATAACCACAATGATTAATATAGTGTCACGATAACTTAATCACCTCATCTTATCTAATATATCTAAAATATAATTCACATTATTACACAAATCTCTAAATTTACTACCTAAGAAGCTTGTGGAGTGTCTCCTCATATCTCTCCCTCCTCTTATATAGGTTGATATAATTCACATCTACTGAAAGCATATGATCCTAATGCATATTATGACTTTTACATAGGCCCTAGGCATTCTAAAAATAGATGTTATACATTGAAACACAAGATATAAGACCTTGTTGATAACCAACATATTACCTTTGATGATCCTCCAAAGTCTTCAGGTTCATGACTTGGTGACCATCAAAACTAGAAGATATTTAATAATCCATTTCTAGATCTTTTTAAGAAAGACCCATAAGCAAATGGAATATCATGTACATCCTCCTCCAATACATTATATGCACCGATTCTATGGTATTATTAGAACTTATACATGCACAAGATATCCTATGGTTCAGAGACCCTTTATTTCCTTTCATGATAGTGAAATTATAGATGATGACTCAGATCTTCATTCATTATTTATTTAATCATACCTTGATCATCAACCTATAAATAATGTTATGATTGATAATAGTGCTAGTGAGAACATAAGTACCATGACATTACATATTTGGGATATATACATAATGATTTATACCCTTATACCAAAATAATTAGAGCATTTGATGGGACATCACAACATGTTATTGGTGAGATTGATTTAACTTTACAAGTTGGATAACACACGTGGTTACTACCTTTTTAGTTATATCATACATGGGAGTCTTTGATATGTTATTGGGATGACTTTGGATATATAAAGTACACATAATACCTTCCATAGTGTCTAGGTATACTAAATACATTCATACCAATAGGGTAGTCATAATTTCTATAATTCCATATGAACCTCCACTTGAACAAGAGAAGTTTATTCTTAGACAATGACTTATCAAACTTTCTAGGGTTAATAATTTGTGAAAGGGTAAGCAAAAAATCAATCCCCTTTCCTAGGCAACCTATACTTAAGATACCTTTGCACAAGATATATATAATGGATTCTATAGATTCCTCATATAATCCTACACAACACACTTAGTTATATAGAAAAACTAAACATGTTCCAATTACTGATACTCCAAATAAAGTAAAGAACACTCTATAATGTGTTCTATGAACCACTACTACTATTACTGATTCATGACCACATAATCCTACAAGGCATACACAAAGTATTATTGACTCTCCAGATCTAGATATGATAGCTATACATTCTCCTTGGTAGTATCACTAATATGGTTCACCAGATTCTAAGTATATAACACCTTATGAACATCCCTTATATGGGATAGTCAGCTAGCCCTTGCTTTATAAAAATTTAAAAAAACCAAAAAATTCAAATATTCAATAAAATATAAAAACATTCAAACAACCAATAAAATACAAAAATAATTAGCATTCTTATGTTTATTAGCTCCCTTGCATTTATGTTATTTGCTTCATGTTAGTAGATAACACATCATTTCATTTATATACATATATATGTTTCACATATATTTGAGTGTGATATAAGCATACCACAACCACATGATATATGCACATATAGATGTTTTCTCTCTCCTCTACCTAGGCCATATAGTACATTGGGGGAATTTGCTTCATTGATCATGATTGATACAAACTACATATCCTTTATGATCATTTATACATGATCATGTTTAAGCTTATAGACTAACACTTACACGTCTATATCCATGCTCATATATTTCATAGTGTAATTGATATGCTATGTTACATGATGTTTTTTGATAACACATAAATATACCGACTAATATGATAGGATTATAATGGTTGCTTATAATTCATTTATTTATATTGTCACTTCCTTGAGTGTATTTCATTGCTTTTTATTGTCTTTCTTATGGAACATTTGACTATTGGCCACTATGATATTATATGTGTTTGAAAATTTGAATATGTCATTATATGTTGATTGAACATTTGAATATGTCATTTCCTTCTAATTGTGTGAAATTTGAACATGCCTCTTGTATGCAATTTCCTTGGACCAATAATTTTACATTACATTGAGTGCTCTTGTGTGTATGCTTGATTCTTTATTGATATTGTACTATTACTTTATAGATGTTGCATCATAAATATAGTGAATTTTAGGGTTGATGTGATCACATGAAACATGATTCATTGATGTATCTACTTAGACATGTTACTCCTATATGCTACATGATTCATATATATATTATATAGTTACCTTATTATTTTGAGGTAAGGTACCTACTAGATTCTATTTCCCTCACTTCAAAAGGGGGGAATATTAGTGGGGGCATGACATAAAGGCATGACCTACACATTTATATATTTTAATGGGGGCATGTCATAAATAAATGAACTCCACACTTAGTTATCAATATATCTAGATTTTAGTGGAGGCATGTCATAAAGACCTAACCTCCACACTTGCACAATCTCCAGTATAATTACATGATTTAAGTATACACTTGGGTTAGAATCCTATACCTTGCACCAGTTTTTCACAAGATTTGAAATAAAGTTTTTCAAAAGTATGATAGACATAATCTAGTTTGAGACATTTTAGAGGTGAATATGCCATGCTATTGCACCAAAAATTTCAAAATTTACCAATTGTAACTCTAGATTACTATCACCAAGAAGCACCATTTTACACCATAAAGTAGTGTTATCAAACCTTTTATATGTATAATAATTGATTATTTTTATAGTTTGAATTGATTAAATATTCAACCTCACCTAATTTATAGGTTGGGTTGATTAAATCACCCAACTCTATAGATTTATAGGATGAGTTGATTAAATCACTCACCCTCACCAAATTATATTTTCACACTTAGGTTGTGTGATTGAGATTTAGTGATCTCAGTGGCTATGTCACAACTCATCCTTACACCAAATTTTGGGAATAATACATTCCAATATACCTTTTTAAATATCTAAGGTTCAAGTCTAAACCTCTCTCAACTTTAATGCTTCATAAGGAAGCATCTTTACCAAGAAAAATACAAAGGGGTAACATTATTGAATCAACATGTATGTGTACTCCTTCTTTGTTATCTTTATTTTCTAGAATTTAAATTATTTCAAATTTTAGATTATATCCATTAATTTGTACTGTAACATGCTCTTAGTTATAGGTCATACACCAACAAAACACTCAAAGTGGGATCAAATAAAGGTAAGGTGTGTTGTACACACCCATGTGCACATTTATTTCCTTTAAAATATTAACTTCATCCTTATAAATTAATAGATTAGGGGGTAGGGGGATAATGTAGATACTAAGACTAACTATTTATATAATCTCAGTCTTGTGCATTTGAAAATATTAATAAGGGCTCTACCCTTCAATTCTAGACTTTTTCAATGCTAAAAGGCTCATATTCACCATCTCACTGTACCTAATTGCTTCTCTTATAGTCTGACCCTTATCATTATGATGATCAAAATCTCCTATACTATTTAAAAATATTAAAACTTGATATACATCCTTCATTGTTAGTTCAAATCCTTAACTATTTTCTATTCATCTAGACACTACCAACCATAGAGGGACATTAACATCAATGCTAGTGTCCATATCCTTATATAGTGTCCATTACTAAAAACTCATTCAAATTACAAACTATAATAAGCCTATGGGTCAACCTATTTGTCTTATTGAACCCTATCATGAGATATTTTCAAAAGGTGTGGTATAAATACAAGTCTAAGCCTTCTCATTATTAATTTAGAAAATACCAAGTACGCACTTACCAAGAATCATTAAATAAATCACACAACTAATTTATTCTTCCCTATTAATTCTTATTTTTGTATCATTCATAAGAAAATCATATAAAAGGTTTGAATAATCCAAAGAACAACATATGAATGGTATTTTTTAAGTTACAAGATATATCATTACATGCATCTACATATATCATATTACACCATTGTTCACACAAAATACCACACATAGGGGATGAATACATAAGTTTGAGGCCCTCCTTAGAGTATTGACTATGTGGGTAGCTCTCATTGATAGAGGGTCTTTGAAGTTAGCTCAACATTATGAACCACTAATTCATTTTTGATAAACACATCTTAAGGGTTAAGAGCTTGGGTTTGGTCCATAAGCAGACATATACAACATGTGTTTCAAATCTATATACATTAGTATAAGGTGATATTAAACTAAGAATAATGAAGTTAGTCACATCTAAATCTAACACATACTCCATACTGGATAGTAACATAAAAAATGGATAATAACATTGACAATAGTGTCTATAGCTTTAGTAACATCATTTCTAGAATCTGACAACTATCTTAGAGTCTTGATCCTACATTATAAATCCATCTAAGTATCATTTTCCATGGCATAATAATCAATAAAACATATTTTAAATTTGGTACTTTTTATATTTAGCACATCTCAGTATTTTAATTCAAGATATTCATTTATATGAGTTTGTAAGTGATCAATTTCATATTGAATAGTTTTATTCATATTTGTGTATATGATATTATATATAGTTAAGCCTTAACACCACTTACTTTTCAAAAAGTGTTAAACACCTGGTTATCCTCTCTAAATACAAGAGACATTGATGCTTTAGTACAAAAATAAATGATGTGAGATAAAAATAAATATATAAAACTGTATCAGATCACAAAGAAATAAAAAATAAACATTAGTGTGACATAAAAACAAAATTTTAATATAATTTTAATAAATTATTTGATTTCACTTTTTTTGCCTAGGTAATGACTTTTGACTAGAATACGAACCAGTCTTGGACACAATCAGGGGCCTAGATCCTCAAGTGATTTATTAGCCACTTGTATACCACATGTATACCAGATATAACCACATGTATACCATACATTACTATGTATGATATCCAAAAGGCTTGTGAATACTGCCAACAACTACAATCAACCCTGAGAAATATTGCCAACGGTCATAACTACCTTGAGGAATACCAATAATGACCATAACTGACCTATAAAATTAACAGTGGCCAAAATTAGCTTGGAAAATACAACAAATAACCATAACTAACCTCATATGCCTTTAATGATATTTGAACTTGGGTGGGGATTGAAAAAATCAAGCCACTTTACCAACTCACCCACATCTCATTGGTATTTGATTTCACTTATTATCCACATAATATATAATATTTTATATTATCAATCAATCAAAGTGTTTGCTTTCAATTATTATTCTAATAATTATAAATTTTGGCATGTAAAATTATTAGAATATTCTTATAGAATTTTATAATGAAATTATTATTTGCAATTGGATCAATTTTTTTTGCTAATGTAGTTGTGTTGACATGATTACAAAAAATAAAAATAAAACCTTAAATAAAAAATTCCTTGTCAACATTATCCACCAATCAACATTTACCACTAAATATATGGGAACAGGGTCAAATTTAAAAATTAATTAATTTATTATTAGTACCTACCAAAGCATGGTATTGTAAGTTTCATTTGAGTAAATAATTTATATGCTCTAGCCAATGAGAGCCTTTGACAAGACATATCAATTTAACAATTTTTAATTTTATCATATAAAAATTAAATAATATTCTTTTACATATTATCATGGAATATTCCATTTATATCAATATAATAATTACAATCATTTAATTATCAATAAATTAAAAACCTCATTCCAATCTTCACCAAGACAAGTCCAATTTTTTTCTAATGTCACATCCTTTATTATTCATAAACATTTTAAATATAAATATAAATTCACGAAGTACTTCCTCCACATAATAACCCTACATGAATCCACGAGCCATAAAAATTTATAAGTTCATACATTAAGTTTAAGAAAATAGACATTTAATGATATGATTAAGAGTCACCAATTTTTCTATCTTATCTCAACAATTCCATAAATAAAAATTTATTTTTTCTTTTATGCTTCATAATCATAATTTAATTATTATAATTAAAATACATAATGATTATTCATGAAGTTGGCTCTAAAATCCATAACATATAATCAATCATCTAATTAAATTGATGATAGCGACATTCAACTATTTAAATGATTAAATTATTTACATGTATTAATTAGTTTATATCATCACATAAAAGTGTGACTTTGGATTTTTTAAAAATATTATTCTTCATTATCCTCATAACTTGAGACAAATTATTTTTAATTTTGTCAGTCCATAATATAACTCCTAGATAATATATATTTCAACTTGGCATTTAATTCATGTAAAATAAATTATAACAAATATCAATAGATGATCGTATATTTTTCTAAAACCTAGAGCATATTTTACAAGAATTTTTATGAATTAAATATTACAAATAAATATTATACGTGTATCATTACTTATGGTGGGTGTGTAATTTCATTTAAATATGGATGTCAATATGTGGATAAATTTACAAATAATATACCAAAGGAGGGGATGATTGTGTGGTGTGATCTCTTGTTCATGCCTATATATTTGGCAATATCTTACTTTTGGTATAATTAGCTCTTTGTTCCCTTCTTGTTATATCATATCTTGGATTAGAATGGATAAAATTTTTGATTGAGATTTGGATTTGGTTGTTATGGACCCTCCCATTTGTATTAAATCATCCACTAGGGAAACGACCTTCTGGGGCAAAGTGACTGAGTGTAGGTTGAAGGTCATCTTTTGGATGCCTTCTGGTTTGGTCCTCAATGCCATCAAGGATATTGTAGGTGCATCCTTGATTTAGTATTTAGCTCGATGCAAATAAAATTTTGGGGTGGTTTATATTTTCAAAAGTAATTTACTTTAGATTCTTGGTGATAAGGAGGCTACATACTTGGTGGTGGTTAATTTTGTGCGCCTAAGTTTTGACATGATTTGGTACAAGCATTATAAGGATTTGTGTTAGATTATTCCTATCATTCATTATTTTCTAGGATAAATAAACATGGACTCATTCCCTTATATGTGTTTTAGGAATTGGTGAGTTTGTTCATGAAGTTAGCTGAATTTATTGATGACTTGTAGAAGCATGGATGAGATAGTAAGATTTTCTAGGCGAATATCATTCCTCCTTTCAACCTAGATAAACTTAAAGATCCTCTACCTTTGTTGTCAAATATCCCTAACTCCACTTTAATAATGACAATGGAGGCTATGAATTTCTTGGTTAGAAAGTGTGAGGTTTCCTTTGATAACCCTTCTTCCTCAACAAGAGACTGGTCTGGTAGGTGTTCCTTTATTTTTACCTATCACAAGGGTTTATTTGATTTTCCTTATCTATGTCTAAGATATTGCGTGTTAGATTTAGGGTGGCTCATTTTTTGGTCACTGGTCTTGGAGGTTAAGTGCCTTATCTAAAAGAAGGTCCGCCTGAGACTCATCAGTTGGTGTTGGATGGTAATCTGCCTAAGCGTAGGAGAATTTTTGGTACTTAAGTCTTAATCTTTGGGTTTGGTTTTTCTAATAATGGTTTTTATGGTGGCCCTAATGTGAGGGGTGGTGTTAGTATCCTTAGTGGTGGCTTACATGGTGTTGGATATTGAGACTCAAAAATTATGGTTGGAGTTGGCTTTGATCTATTTGATAATGCTCCCCCTCTTTGTATGTAGGCATTACTAGTATGGATTCTGAGTTGGTTGCACCTATGGATGTTGATGTAGTTAGGATGTAGGGATATTTTCCATGTCAATCTGGTGGTCTAATTACAACTTGTTTTATATAATTCTCTTAGTATTGATTCATGTGTATTTCTTATTTATTTTTTTTGTTGTGGTTCTGGGTTTCATTGTGTAGTATTGGTGTTATCTTATTTTTTAACTTCTCATGGTTTGTCCCCCAATTTTGGGTCCCTCTTTGGTTACTTTTGAGTTTGAAGATCTGGCTTAGTTTTGGATCATGATCGTTATCCACTTTACCCTCTATTTTTTAAATATTTGTGCTTCATGTATGGGCAAGTCACCCTCAACCCTCATTATTAATTGAAAAAATAATATATTATGATTATATATATATATGTATATATATATATGTATGTATATATATATATATATGTATATATATATATATATATGTATATATATATCTTTTTATATATATCTGTATATATATATATGTATATATATATGTATATATATATATGTATATATATATGTATATATATATGTATATATATATATGTATATATATATATATGTATATATATATATGTATATATATATATATGTATATATATATATGTATATATATATATATGTATATATATATATATGTATACATATATATATATATATATATATATTTATCATAAAAAATTTAAGACTCCTTTTTTTCCCACCTTTTACACTAATGAAATTAAATGAAATAGTTTTAATTACATCCATGAGACTAAACAATATATTAGACCACCAATTTCTCTAACCACTCAGATATTCCTAATATTACACCACTTTAAAATACCCTTCTGTAAACAAAAAAAAGAGGTGTTGTTCCTTCCTTTTAGCTCAAAGAGTCATAATTTTGGTTTTCTTGATGTTTACGTGTACAATGAGAAAACATAAAAGATAACACTGTATTGCAATGTTTATCCTGATGTACGAGTATAGTGAAAAAACTTATATAAAGGCCAAAATTAGTTGGAGATAAAAGATCGTCATTGCACAATTAAGAACTAGTTCTCATAGGATTCAGTGTGATACATGTATATAGATGAATCTTAAAGATGAGTGGAGTGAGAGGGTTTGTGTTTTTTACATCATAAGGATGGTGAAAATAAAGGAGCACTTCATCCTTGAATGTCCTCAGTATAGGGACATATGATATAAATATGTGAAAAATTTAAGATTTGGATGCATGGAAGATGTTAATCTAGTTTAATAAATTATTGAGCAATTTTTTAAAATATGCCTCTTGTTTTGAGAATATTTGAATGGTCAGAACAATCAGTGTATTTGGTCTTCCCATAAACTGATCAGTCTAGTAGATGTAATTAAAACCATTTCAATTTTAATTTCATGCATCCCTACCTCATTACATAAGAACTATAGAGGACAAAGATAGGCTCGTAAACATTGGATTGTCCTTTCCATTATAAAAACTTAGTGTAATAAGTTATTTATTAGTTTAAAAAATTAGGGAGTTCTTGGTATCAAATGTTATTCAGATAAAAAAAATGGTGCATGGATTTCATTGGTTCTTGACATACTCAATCCATTGATCTGAGAAATGAATGATTTGAGGAACTCACTAGTTCTCGATGACACACACTTTTATGATTGGAAATTTAAAAAAGTGCTAAGGACAAATTTAGTGTCTAACTAACACCATTTCACTAAATCAACTGATGGGAGGTTTTTAGGAACTACGTTATGGTGTTTTTAGGTTTAAACACTTCAAAAGTTATGTCATTTCTAAGATTTAACACTTTGTAGTTATTTAGATTTCATAATATTCATAGTTTCATGAATATCATACTTATCAAGATTTTATGAGGTGGATCCATTTGTTCTTCATAGTTTGAAGTTATGAAGACACTATGTTTTGAGTTTGCATATCCTTTATAATTGGTTAAGGTTTCACGCTCTTGCAAGTCCTTTAACAAGGCCTCTATGGAAAACTAATTGGCTACATATAAATACAAAATAATGAGATCATGAAACATGGTAAGCATCAAGGGCTTCAAAATTAGGTAAACTTATTATCTTTGGAATAAACATTTTGTTAGGTTGTGGAGCTAAAAGCTTCATTGATGCAAAGAGGGAAGGAGGTTCCTGAGGTTGCAGAGGTTGCAGAGTTGTAGAACAAGTTGCAGGGCAACTGACGTCGATCTGATCAACCGACATCGGTCATATTACAGTGTAGAAGCAACCGACGTCGGTTATGAGTCGGCCGACATCGATTAGGAAGGAGCTGATGTCGGCAACCTGTGTGTGCATGCAGTTTGCATGTGGGTTCTGGACTGGTCTATTTTTGGATAGGCAGTTTGCATGTAAAGACTATTTTTGGTCTTAGAGTTATGAGTCTAATTATTGTAATTAAAAAAGTCTAATTATTGTATGCATGAGATCTATATAATAGACTCATGGGCTGTATTGTAAAAGTGTGCTAGAAAGCCATTGTGCTTGAAGAGAGAGCTATAGTAGCTCCTCCTAGTTCCAAAGGGTGGCTGAGTGTGTATGATCAGGGAGAGTTACAGGTTGTGCAAGTTCTACTAGGAGATCCATCGGGGTACTGGTTGAAGAATCATGAGGACTTGGTGAGGCAAGGACAAGGGTTCTTCAGGGTGTAGAGACATCTACATGGTAAGTAAGGTCTGTTGATTTATAGGTGGCAGCAAGGAAAGGGAGATCTACTTGGAGTACAGTTGTGTACTTGGTGTACTGGCAGCATTGTTACTGACTGGTGGAGGTGAACAACAACTCTGTGTTTGAGTTGATTGTTGTGACCGTGATGAGAGAGTGAAGTGTTGAAGGAGAATTATAGGTGAACCCTAAATGTGTGGGAGCTCTAGAGGAGTGGGAAGAAGAAGTGTGGCATCTTCTTTATTGTATTTTCTTCTGATTGAGTATTAATACAATTGGGTATTGTCTCTCATATCCTGTGTTGTTTCATATTTCTAGTCACTTATTCATTCTAGTTAAATTCTATGTTTAGTTGCTTATACGAGAGGTAATCATATATACTCTTATTGAGGAGTAGGATCCTGACAGTTGGTATCAGAGCTTTTGGGTGGGTTGACTAACAGGTGGTTCAGATCTGGTTAGTGGTTTTTGATTACAGGTTACTCATAGGGGTTTTTGATTGAGTGGGAGTATAGCAATGGTAGAAGAAAGTAAGCTATGAATGGAGAAACTGAATAGCATGAATGGTCTATTTGATGGAAAGAAAGAGCAGGTAAAGAAAGACTATTGGTTGGTAGAAGATCAGCATGAAGAAAAGGAAGAAGCAGATGTTGCAGGTGATATAACATAGGATGCTTTGGATAAAGTAGAATCTTGGTTTACAGATTCTTTTACCTCTTTCCATGCAGCCCGAAATAGAGCATCTTTTCATGAGTATGTCCAGGGAGACTTTGGAGAGATTTATTTAGGGGTTGGTGAGCCTTGTCAGATTGTTGGCAAAGGGGAAGTGAAGCTGAAATTGTAGACAGATAACACATGGGTGTTGAATGAGGTCATGCAGGTTCCAGTCTTGGAGATGAGTCTAATTTCTTCAGGAAAGTTGGGTGATGAGAGATGCACAGTAACTCTCACAGTGGATGCACTTGAATTAGACGGTGGTAAGAAAGTAGGTATCCTTTATCTATCTAATTATATTAATGATTCACCTTATGTTGCAGAGATGTGGCTTTGTAGGCTTGGTTACATATGTAAGAAGGGAATGCATGTTCTTAAGCAGAAGACAGACATCTTTGACAAACTTAAGAATTGGAAAGCTTTGGTGTTCATGGAGGAGATGACAGACATAGATTAGTTGAGGGGACTGAATTATTTTGAGCAAGGCTATGTTAATATCGACAAGGGTTTGATCCAAAAGGAGCTCATGGGTAAAAAGTCATCACTCATAGGTGAACACAGATACCAGCATCAGTCAGGAGGAATCGACGTCAAATAGACAGGCACCGACATCGGTCATGTGCAGATCAGTAGAGTCAGTGGTGTCAGGTAGCAAGAACTAATGTCAATCATACAAGAACTGATGTCAGTAGAAGGTACACCAACATCAATCAAGAAACTGACATTGACAGACAGGGTCAGTTGCAGGGAACTAACATCGATCGGGTGCGGATTGGGAGATGGTTGAGATCAGTCACTGAGACAAATTTTAGGCAGACAACAAGCTGCCAAGGAGTCTCAAATGCCCATATAGAGGATTGAAAGGGTAAGTAAGCCTCAAATTCATCATTTCCCTTCTTTATACTACTTTTTGCTCACTGATGGTCAAGAATCAGGAAGTTGTTAAAGAAGCAGAGCAGGTAGATCTAGGAAACAGTGGGAGCTTGGCATGGATGAGGAATGTGATTCCTTGGAGAAGAACCAAACAAGAGTTTTTTGGGTGGATTTGCCAGCTGGAAGAAAGCACTGAGAGATGAATGGATGTTCAAGATAAAGAAGAGCAGGAATGGACAGGTGAGACAGAAGGCCAGGGTATATGGTCTTGAGGAAGCTGTAGGAAAGTGGTATAGGTTTTGACAGGTGGATGACAAGTAGGGCTTTAGTCAATGTCAGTGTAATTATTGTGTTTGTCTTTACCAGGTTAGATGATGATTGTAACATTATCTTGTTACTGTGTGTGGTTACTTGTTGCAAGGTTACACATGTAGGGAGTTTTTGAGCTAAAGGTAAAGTTAATTCAGAGGTATGTCATGAAAAATTTAGGAGCAGAAAAATTCTTTGGCATAAGAGACATGGAGATTTTGTCTCCAGTGGGAGCTGATGTGAAGAAGGTGTTGGTGAGGTTCAAGATGCAGGATGCAGAATCGGTAAGCACACCAAGGGCTGAACAGTTCAAGCTTAGAACAGTGTTCAAAATCACATAAGGTCTAGTGTAGGTCTGAGTTTTCCCAAGCAGTGGGAGTTGTCAGAAAGTTTGGAGCCAATTTGGGGAAGGTAGATTCTCAAGTATCTGAGAGGGACTAGCAGCAGGTTAACATGTTATGCAGGTTCAAGGTCTTCACTACATGGAGTTGTAGGTTCGGATGTGGCAGGTTACTTGGATGACAGGAGGTGCACCACAGGTTGTGTGGTGGTTGGTCTTCAGGATTGAGCTTGAAGAGGGATATAAGCTAGGAAATGAATTAGATGGTGTATAGGTACAAGTACAGTGCAGCTATTTATCTCCAAGTGGGAGATTGTTAGGTTGTGGAGCTAAAAGCTTCACTGATGCAAACAGGGAAGGAGGTTGCTGAGGTTGCAGAGGTTGCTGAGTTGCAGAATAAGTTGCAGGGCAACCGACGTCGATCTGATCAATCAACATCAATCATATTATAGTGCAAAAGCAACTGATGTCAGTTATGAGTCAGCTGACATCGGTCAAGAAGGAGCCGACATCGGCAACCTGTGTGTGCATGCAGTTTGCATGCGGGTTTTGGACTGGTCTATTTTTAGACAGGCAGTTTGCATGTAAAGACTATTTTTGGTCTTAGAGTTACGAGTCTAATTATTGTAATTAAGAAAGTCTAATTATTGTATGCATGAGATATATATAATAGACTCATGGGCTGTATTGTAAAAGTGTGCTAGAAAGCCATTGTGCTTGAAGAGAGAGCTAGAGTAGCTCCTCCTAGTTCCAAAGGGGTGCTGAGTGTGCATGATCAGGGAGAGTTGCAACTTGTGCAAGTTCTACTAGGAGATCCATTGGGGTACTGGTTGAAGAATCATGAGGACTTGGTGAGGCAAGGACAAGGGTTCTTCAGGGTGTAGAGACATCTACATGGTAAGTAAGGTCTGTTGATTTTTAGGTGGTAGCAAGGAAAGGGAGATCTACTTGGAGTATGGTTGTGTACTTGGTGTATTGGCAGCATTGTTACTGACTGGTGGAGGTGAACATCAACTCTGTGTTTGAGTTGATTGTTGTGACCGTGATGAGAGAGTGAAGTGTTGGAGGAGAATTGCAGGTGAACCCTAGATGTGTGGGAGCTCTAGAGGAGTGGGAAGAAGAAGTGTGGCATCTTCTTTATTGTATTTTCTTCTGATTGAGTATTAATACAATTGGGTATTGTCTCTCATATCCTGTGTTGTTTCATATTTCTAGTTATTTATTCATTATAGTTAAATTCCATGTTTAGTTGCTTATACAAGAGGTAATCATATATACTCTTATTGATGAGTAGGATCCTGACACACTTATGTGGCATAATTATAACAGAGTGGTGAAAAATGAACATGTGGCACAAAGTTGGCAAAGATTATTAATGAATTTATTGCTAAAAGATTTGTATTAAATCTAAGGAAATGATAAATGGATGTCATACATTCAAAATGATGATTATTTTAATTGATCAATGGTATAAGGGACATAAACATCTCTTCAAATTTTTCAAATGATGAACCCCATAAGAAAAAAATTATTAGTCTAGACACTTAATTTTGGTCACTTTCATGCCTAAACTGGGATTCAATTCAATTTCTAGCAAAGACACATTTAAAGTTAAGAAATCACTTGAATTACCCAAATTCATCTGTGTGAGGGATTTAATTGCCTAAAAATGTGATGAGGCTAGATTATTTGGCATATTACCCTATATGCATTAAAAACCTAGTTCAATTTTAACCCTAGTCAAATTATGACCTAGTAATTTGACACTTTTGGATTGTCAAGCTATTAATTCATAACATTTAAAAAAAATTCCAAAAGCCAAAAAATACTAAACAAGAATAATTTCATTGCAAATCTTAAATAACTTACCTAAATAAAAATTCCAAATCAAATTAGTGAATTTCATTTACCAAAGAAGGAATTTTTAGCCAAATATGAAGTCAAAAGGTCAAAGGAGCTAATAAAGTGATTTATTATCTCCTAAATATTCCAAAAATATGAGTCACAACCTCACAAATATCTAAAGTGAGTTGTCATGCCTAAAAATATCTAAAATTGAGGTGTTAAGATTTAATGAGTGTTTTAACCTAACCCAGGGTTAGAGAGACTCAACCTAGGTTAATTTAAACTCAACTCAAGTTAGAATTTAACCTAAGCTCTCTAGGGGTAGAGTTAGTTCTTTGAGAAATAAATATAAGTACCCACACCATATGCCAATAATATTTTTTTGTGTAAGGTTATTCTACTAGAATACCTTCTTGAAGCCTTTGAGAGTAGTGTTATAATGCTCAATATATGCCAAGCTTCACACCAAGCCACAAGTGACTATTAGAAAGATGATACCACCATGGAAGAGTATTGATAGAAGACTCAAATCATCATAGGCCAAGCAAAAACATCCTTATGCCAAAAAGTAAGCAAGCATCAAATTGATAAATTAGATAATAAATTTGTATTGTCTTTATCTCTATTTTGTGATCTTGCTTTTTATGTTATGCTCTCCCTAGTTCTTAGGCTAGAGTTTTTAGTCCTAGTGTATTGTTATGCTTGAGTTTTTATCATTTGGACTAACAAGGGACTAATATACATATTTTTTACTCTTCAAACACCTAAGGTACATAATGAAATGCATGGTGGGACTAAACATCCTGTATGGCTAAGGATATTGATATGATAGCTTTAGTTTTTCTATCAAATGCATTTAATTCTTCAAGTTTAGAGTTTTAGCTTTGAAATTCATGTAATTTTTTAATAGAGTTGCAAGGATCAATGAAGATTATAGAAAATCATAAATTATTATAAGAATCATTAATGACCTCTGTAGTAATCGATGATGATCTCTACATCAAAATAGAGCAAGTTGGGAACATAGAGAAAATAAACTTTTCATGATTTCATTTTTGTGCTTAATGATTTGTTTATTGCCTTTGTAACCTTTTTACTATATATCCATGAGAAATTTGAGTTATAAAATTGTTTATCAAGTGTTTTTATTTTAAAACACATTTGTTTTTTAAATATTTATAGGAAACATCAATTGATCTAAAGAAATCAATGTCAATTGCATGAATCGGCATTGATCTCTACTGTAATCAGTGATGATTTATCTGAGACAAAATAGAAACTTGAGAGCTTGAAATGGATTATTATTTACCCACTTTCTTTTTGGATTCTAGGAAAGAAAACCCCCTAACATTTTTCAAGACTTAAGGTGGAGAGAGAAAAGCTTAAGCATTGTTAAAATCTCACATAAATTTTGTTTGGCGCTTAAAATACACTTAATCATATTTATATTTTAGTTGCTTTCAAAGTGTTTACAAGTGTAAACAAGGCCAAGGGGCCAAATTTTCAATCACACTTTGGATTTGGTGCTATTAAAAGGAACATACATTTTAGTTAGAGCTCTTAAGAGCTTTTGCACTTTGTGTTTATTTTTTTTTACTAGCTAAAATACAAAGCTCATTAGACTATTTTCTTTATTTGTGGTAAATTAGAAACTATTATATGTATGTTCTCCCCCATCCCCTTTAGGGAAATCGAGTGACCAAAATCACTTAGTTTATTATCATTGTTTATAAAGTTATGTCAGAAAGAATGTCATTTATGCTCTCCCCAAGTTCAGAGTGACTTAGGTGACCCATAAATGACTTGTAAAGTCTTTTCATTTTCATTTATTTATTTTTATGCATTTGGATTGTGGGTTGGAGTTGATTGCCTCCCCATGAGTTATTTAGCGATGTGTTTACTAGGATTTCATCTCCCAACATCGTACTAACCCCATTACATGGTGGGGTATATAAATTAAGCAAACCATTAGATGGGATAGTGGTGAGAGGTTAGCCTAACCATGCCAATGGGTATGGGAGCCATATGGCATCTAGACATTATAATTCACTAAGAAGTACATGGATGAATTCATTATGAAAAGGATTAGACCATTGCATAAGAAGCTAGGTAATTTGGACTCTATTGATGTGATTAAACCCTTGTGTTAACTACACTTGGGACCATTTAGTGCATTTGAGATTTATATATTTTAGTCAAAACCCCACTTACCATAAAATTTATTTCCAAATCCTGAGTGCTCCTTACTCTAATTTTGAGCCATGTACCAATGCTTGAGAGACAGAGGGACATAAAAAATCTACCTATATTTATACTTTAATTTTTGGATCAACACTTAATTCTTCACAAGCAATGGTATATCAGAGGAAATTTTGGTAGAAGCTACACACACTTGTGTCAATTTTAGATATAAGATGATCCATTGGTGTTAATTATATTTTATTTGATTTACATGTGTGTTTTTAGACTAAAACTATTTGTTTATATTGTTGTGTCAAAACAAGTCCAAAACTTTCACATTGTTTTCACACCCCTTTAGCCTAAGAGGTGTTAATCTATCCATTTTTATGTCACCACTTTTTTCCTTAGAGATTTGTTCCAAAAAAAATTGTGCATCACCTATTTAAATGGGGCATCATTACACTACCTATTTCATCTTAAACATTTGCCTTGAATTTTTGAGTCTAAACCATTTATCATGTCATTTGTTTGAAGGAACATTGTTATGTTACCTAAATAATTCCAAATCTCTTGTCATATTTGAAACCAAGTTTCAAAATATTGTTATACCTCTCTTATTTGAAACACGTGGTTACTCTACCCATTTTGGTTTAGCCCTTTTGACTTAGAAGATTCAAGTATTTTCACATTAAATTTGAAATTCAACCTTTCAAATTTAATGTGAAAATCATAAACTAATCTAGTTTAACTCATCTAATTTGGGCTTAAGTTTTCTACCTTTTATGTTTGGATTTTATTAATTGGGTGGATTTATTATTTGATCTAAAATAACCCTTTGTCTTGACCTAGCGATTATTGTTTGTTTTGTACCATGTTTAGAAGAGTCTTTTGAGCCAAGTTGTTTCCATGTGCCTTGTTTGAAATTTGTTGTGCCAATTTCTGAATGTCCTAGTTCCATTGTTCCAAACATATCTTGTGAATTAAATATTGAGTCTCAGTGATCCAATTACTAAGTGTCACCCAAGCTATTTTTTAGTTTAATTTGTTTTTGAGTCTTTACTTGAATTATTTATTTCTAAGTCTAGCCTTGTTTTTCACAGTAACAATTATAACTACCTTCGGGAAAATCATTGCTATCTTTTGATCCTAGTTCTCAATTATTATAATTTATCTAGATAATTTCATCACTAATTATAACCACCTTTGGGAAAATCAACTCTTTATCCATAGACAAGTTTTGAGCATTTGTTTTACTTTTACCACTAATTATAACTGTATTTGGTAATATCAATATCATTTTATTAGACTGGTTTCACATTTATGTTGTCCTACCTTTGCCTAGTTTATTTGTTTTACCCTTTTTGCCTCTTTTATAGAGTCAAAGGTTCTTTATTTTTAGACCTTGATTGTTTGTTTCCCTTTAGAACCTTTATTTTTCATGAGACCTATCCATGGATCTAAACATGCCTTGTTACACATGTAGTGGCACCATGTATAATCTAGGCTATGAAAACTTTGTGACCAATGACCCTTTTGTTCAAGAGTCATATGATCATGTAACTTATGATATGGATACCTATCTATATTATAACATTCCATATGTTTAGTAAAGGCATGATTATTTATTTGGTGATTGTACCTCTTTATCTAGGCCAAGAGATAGAGTAAATGGCACAATACCTTGCTCAAATGATGCCTAACATTAAACAAAGACAACAATAAGAGCCATACTATGTTACAATGCCAACATAGAAGAGTTATGATTTGTACTTATTTGAGCATCATTTGTTAGAGAAAAAATATGAATTTCTTGTTAGAGTTGTCAAATTAGGAGCCAAGTTTCTACCAGACTTCCCACATGAAAGCTTAAGTAGTTTGATTAGAAATCCTAATAATGCACCTTGAATTAAACGATTCATATAGGCATCAACTAGTTATAGTCAAAATCTAGTCCAAATGCCACAACAAGACCAAAATACACTTGCAAAAGGGCAAGGCCCTATGGACAAATAAATGGAATAGGTATAACAAGCATATCAAAACTATCTCAACCTAGCTCATAAATTTAATGCAAGGGATGTTTCTAGCATGTTGTTTATTGAGATAGCTCCATAAACATGGTAAAAAATAGATGATTTAAGTTATACAAGCCAAAACATAGATCCATTTAGATAAAGTACATTGGTTGGTGACATGTATAATGTCCATATTTTGATATAAGAGACTGTGACTCAAATAGAAGATGTCACTCAAAACATTGTCATAAATATGGTAAAAAATAGATGATTTAAGTTATACAAGCCATAATGTAGATCCATTTATCTAAATCACATTGGTTGGTGACATGTATAATGTCAATATTTTGATATAAGAGATTACAACTCAAATAGAAGTCCTCACTCAAAACATTGTGGATAATACACAAGTGCATTCTAATTTAAACTAAAGTGGGTCTAGTTTACCGATGATCAATACACAATAGATTTTGCCAAACAATTTTGCAAGTGGATTGAAATAATAGAGGATAGGTATGCCTATTTCCCAAAATGACAAGAAACCTCTAATCCTCAACTATCTACTTCCTTGAGTCTGTGATGAGGGGAAACAAACCAACAATAAACCAACTTACCACCATAACAAGTGCAGAAAACTATGCCACCTCAGTAGGTGATAATGAATGTTATACCATAACAAACATATACAACTATACTTTATCAATAATAAACATTACCTAATAAAAAATGTATTCCTATTGGTTTGAAAGTGCTAGTTGGTCAACAACAACAAGTGCCTAACCAACAATAGTTGCCTAACCAACAACAAGTGCCTATTCAATAACAAATGCCACTTCAACAAGTGTCGATCCAACAAAAAATGTTCAATAAGTAATAAGGTCCTTATGTATAATAGGTTCTAGGTGCTAGGGAATAATTACCTTTCACCCAATGGGTATCACATATGCAACAAGGTTACAAATATCAACACCTCCAATAATAGGGATCTAGTCAATAATGTGTTCCCTATATACAATAAGGTTTAACAAGTAGGCAATAAATTCCCTACCAAACCCAACAATAAAAACACATTTCATAGATCCAAATTTCATTACAATAACCATAATTTTTTGGCCAAGGTTATTTAGCCAACCTAATCCAAAATGTGCTTCAATAATAGTGTATTCCTTATCCAAAATATGATCATAATACATGGATATACATCCCTAGTTGTTTGACCAATTCAACCAACTTTCCACAATATGCTTACCTCAATCAAGATAATCCACCTTTGACTATGCAACCTAAAAAAAAAAAACCACTCTCTTTGATTTATTTGCCCAAGAGTTACATCAAATGAAGGATGCAATTCAAGCTATACAGATTAGAAAATAAACAAAAAAATTCAAACTAGATGAGATATGTTCTTACCCATTCAACATGGAGAATCTGTAAATACCATTTCTTATAGGTTATAAGTTACCTAAATTTGATAAATACAAAGGAAAAGGTGACCTTAGAGAGCATCTAAAATGATTTTCTGTTGCTTTCTAGCTAGTGGCATATAATGACATATAACTACTACTCTTTCCAAGGAGTCTAATAGACAAGCCTTAGGATGGTTACTAAAGTTACCAAAGAACTCTATACCTGACTTCAATTATTTCTCAAAAAGGTTTTTATAACACTTTTTGTATAATCTCGAGCATGAGATTACTATTGTGTATTTAGGCAAAACTAAATAAAAGACTAGTGAAATATTTGCTACATACTTACAATGTTAAAGAGCACTAGCAAGCTAGTTTACTCACAATTTACTAGATAATAGTTGGTTGTGATATTTACTAAGAGCTTATAAAATGAGATATCCCATCATCTTGAGCTACAATGCACTCATACGTTTGAAGAGGTTATAATGAAAGGAATATAAATTGATAAATCCCTTGTAAACAAAGGCATAATAAAGCTATCCTCTTATAATTAGAACCAAAACTAGAATCAAGGCCATAGCCATAATCAGAACCCAATTCAAATACTAGATTCAATGCCACCTTAGGCCAACAATAATGAGAGACCTAAACCCTAAAAGCATAGTAAAAATGTTTTTGGCAATGGGGTTACTGAATCACACCATGTTTAGATGGTGTAAACATTGGTTGTCTATTTATGTCCACCCACTCAAAAACTACCTCCTCTATACATTCAACCAAGACCTCCACAAAACTAACCACCAAAAAATCATAACTAATTTCAAGCCCCTCCTCTGAGGAGAAGACCACCCATAACCCAATAATTCAATGACCTTGGTGAGCCTATTGAATTTGTGTTTTAAAGATTGGTTAAAGAAAATATGATCAATTGGATAATACAAAAGCTATTTATTGAAGGGATTCATTTTATTTATTGGTTCAAGGAACTTGAATTTTGTGAGTACCATCATGTTAGAGGACATTCGATAAGATGATGTATCCAACTCAGGCATTTGATTGAGAATATGCTAGAAAATGAAGAGATAGAAAGAGACACCCATGATCCTATGACCAATCACAACTTGGGTATCTACCAAAATATGTTTACCCAACACAACAATAATAACAACCAAAAACAATAACAATAATAATAAAGGTAGAGAACACCACAAAATCAATAACAACAATGCAAACCACAATAAAAACTAAATGGTTAGAACTAAGAGTAAAATGACTAAACTAACCAAGGAGGCCATCAAACCATTGTGTATACTTATAAGAATGTTATAGACATGTTTTAGGTGGTTATGTTTCCACCATCACCATTAAACTTTGAATAACTACCAACAAACCTAGACTTTCACCTAACTAAGCTATTTATTGACCAATGCTTACCAACCTCTTTATACCAGTGATCCTTATATAGACTATGTTGATAACTAGGTTCCATACCATCCAATAATCATCATTCTAAACCTCATTAACTGCCCAACCAATTACCAAATCCAAAAACTAGATCAATATTGCACAATCGTAACTCAATGAGCTAGGTCACAATCAAAGGACTATAACCAAATATTATAAGTGAGACTAATCAACCTTCCATGCTTATCATAAATAAACCAACTAAAAAAATTGAGGGGAAAACCTATGATATTATGGAATAATTAAAAAAGACACTTTCACACTTATCAATCATTTATTTTTTTGCATACGTCAATCATCCATAAAGACACCCTGAATAAGTATTTGAACCAATCCCTCATGCCACATGATATCACTCCAAAAAAATGCCAAGCCATGGTAGGACACTTGGCCCCTAGTCAATGTCTTACATTTGAACAAAGTGATATGTCTTCTCTAAGCCCTCTACATGATAACCCATTATACATTGAGGTCAATATAATGAACCATAAAGTTAAAAATGTCCTTGTAGACAAGGTTTCGGGTCTCAACATTATGTCTCTAAAGTTGGTTAGACATCTTGGATACATAGTAGCTGACTTGTACCCATATACCATCATTATCAAAGTATATAATAATGAACAATGAGAATCTCAAGGTAATATTAGCTTATTAGTGGTCATTGGGCCATTGACCCATGATATTCTATGCCATGTTTTAGATCTAAAACTACCTTATAATCTATTATTGGGCTGACCTTGGATCCATGAAATCAAGATTATACCTTCTACATTACACCAGTGTATAAAATTTAGACATTCAGGAATGGAAGTGACTAGACCAACTAATCTTCAACCATATCAGTATTATAAATGCCTTGAGGCTGAGTATAAAATCTATAACTACCAGTTTGGCATAATCCTATGTCCAAATCAGATCAAAAAAGAGTCAAAAAAGGAAAAGCCAATGAGTCAAGATTATAAGCTAATTACATTAACCTAAATATCTTAGCCTTCCCCTTAGCCATGCCTCCACCAAAAATTTCCAACCACTTCTATATAATTAACAAAGGTCTAAGAGAATACATTACCCGTAATGCATTCCATATTTCTAAATTGCCTAAAAATCCAAAATCTTATGGGAGACCTAAGGATAAAACTACTTATATGGAGTGGGAAACTAAATGAAAATCTTAGTTGAATAATCCCATTGTTTTTAAACTGGCCTCTGGCCTAAAACAAAACCCCTTAGGAGAAGATGATTTATTTCTCTACACTAATGAGTTAGCTGACTATTACCAAAGTGCAAAGTATCTTATCCTTAACCAGATTATGGATCACCTAGCTTATGAAGGTAGAGGCTTGGGGCTATATCAACAAGGCAAGATTGAATTGGTGTCAATGACCATATACAATGGAACCCATGTATTAGATTTAAATTGCCTATGGGTGACCTTACATACCTTATTTATGTTATAACATCAATGACTAGTGATGATAATATTGATAATGATTCAAGGTCTTATTATAACATCTACAATGACCTATCTGCTACCAATCTATTTAACCCCATGCCATTTGAACCATTATCCCTATTTATCAACCTTCCCATTTAACCCTTTACCATCCATAATTGATAGATTGGGACTGGTAAGAGTCAGTAATGCCATTACATGAGTTTAAAAATGATGAAGCCATATATGAATTTTTAAGATTGAGGAGTCACATCCCTCTTGGAGGCCACAATTAGGGATTTGCTATTATATTAGACCTTTCTACCTATTTCAAAGATTTAGTAAACTTCCCTAGACAAAAACAAAATCAAAATCAAACATTGAGGTCTGAAATTGAAAACCTCTTTGAGACACTATCTGACTAGGGAAAAAGTAAAGAGAAAGGCAAGTCTCTTGGTGAAAATTGGTCTCCAACATAATTAGATGGGAATGTTCAAGAGTTCCATAAGGTATATATATCATGGCCAATGCTATCATTAGGAGACTCTGATTCATCCTACTTAAGAGAATTAGACAAGCTAGTTCATCTAGATGACCTTGCCATTGCCAATCAGTTTAACTCCTTGCTAACTATTTTAGATGATGGTTTTACACTTTTTATGGATGATACTTCAAAGGTGAACATTAGGAATCTTGAAGACCCAAAGTATATTAAACTAGGTGCATTTCTCACTAATGAGGAACATGAAGATTTTACAACCCTTTTGAGGGAGTTTATTGACATATTTACATGGGCCTATTCAGACATGCTAGGTTTGGACCCCACCTTGGTTATACACCATCTCATTGTACATCCTGATGCCAAACCCATCAAATAGAAGTTTCATAAGATAAATCCTCATAATTTTGTGATAGTTAAGAAAGAAATATAAAAACTCATAAATGAAAAATGCATCAGGCCAATCAATTATTTAGATTGGATTTCAAGCATTATGCTAGTAAGAAACCAGAAGGTATCATGATCTACACTAATTTTACAGATATCAACAAAGCCTACCTGAAAAATGACTTTCCTTTGCCTAATATTGACATGATAGTCAATTTGATGACTAGATATGAAATGCTCCTTCTAATGGATGGATTTTTAGGTTTTTAATTAGATCAGAATAGTGCCAAAAGACCAACACAAGACATCATTCACCACTTTATGAGGAATGTTTTGTTATCAGGTGATGCCATTTGGACTTAAGAATGCTATATCCACCTACCAAAGAGATATGACAGTTATTTTTCTTGACGTGATCCATGATATTATTAAGGACCATGTCGATGATATCTTGGGTAAATCAAAGACCCATGATGATCACCTAGCCATACTACAAATAATATTTGAGAGACTTCATGAGTACGACGTTAGGCTTAACTTGAAGAAATGTGTATTTAGTGTCACTTATGGAAAACTGTTAGGTTTCATTATCTCTCATAGGAGTATTAAATTTGACCTAACAAAAGTTTGTGTAATTATAGAAATTCCACCACCATCTACCTTAAAGAAACTCCATAGTTTTTAGGTGAAGATTTAATCTATCAAATGATTCATCTCACAATTAGCCAAAAAATGCCATCCATTTATGTATTTGATAAAGAAATGTGTTACATTCTCATGGAATGAAGAGTATCATCAATAATTTGATTAGATTAAATAATATCTTGCCAACCCACCTATTTTGTTACCACCAATGCCAAACAAGTCATTACTTCTTTACCTGTCAGTAATTAAAAATGCCCTAGTAGAACTTTTAGAAAACACAATGAATATGAAAAGGAGCATGCCATGTATTATCTAAGCCAAACATTAATCATTTATGAACATAATTATACATTGATTGAAAAGGCCTATTTAACAATGGTGTTCATAGCCCAAAATTTACTTCATTATATTCTAAACAACAAGACTATTATTATTGCCGAAGTAGATCCACTCAAATATCTACTTCCGAATCAACTCTATAGGGCCATATGGAAAAATTGATCATGCTATTGAGTGAGTTTGAAATTGAATATGCCAACTAGAAGGAAATTAAGGGGTAATTCCTCACAGATTAGCTTTCTTAAGCTCCTCTTCAATATATTCAACCTCTTACATATGGCTTTCAATATGAGGCCATTATGACCATTGAAAAAGTAGATGCACCTCTTGAGGCTGAACAATGGAAGATTTAATTTTATGGATTATTTATAACTTATGGATTAGGGTTTGGAATATTATTTGTTATGCCATAAGGGGATCTCATTCCCAAGTCCTTTCACATTGGATTTACCTGTACCGATAACATGGCCAAGTATGAAGCACTCCTTGTAAGGTTTTATCAAGTAGTATAGTGGAACATTCAACATTTACTGGTGTATGGTGATTCTTAGTTAATGATCAATCAGGCCACAAACCTATACTAGACTAAGGATGAGAAGTTGATACCCTATAAAGGTATGGTTGATACTCTTAAGTAGTAGATCACCAACATACAATTTGAAAGAATACCACAAACTAATAACATAATAGATGATGCCATAGACATTGTTGGTTCTATGATCTAGATCATAAATAGAGTAAGGAATTATCAATTTCTTGTTAAACATTTCTTAACATTGACACACTCACAATTAGTCATTGAGATGGTTTGTGACATTGTTGGTCCGATGTCTCCATAATACTCAAACATATATGCATATCTTTAAGACCAAACCATGGATCCTAATTTATCACATAAAAACCAAAAAGCCTTCTCCCACAAATCTTCTTGTTATACCCTACTTGGACCAATCTTGTATCTTAGAAGCTATGATAGAACTATGCTTCATTATTTACCTTTGGAAGATCCAAAATAACATTTAGGGAAGTCCACAAAGGAATGTGTGGATCCCACACCAATGGGGAAATCTTAGCGAAAAAGTTACTACATACTAGTTATTACTATATAATGTTGTAAGTAGATGTAACTACATATGTGAAGAGGTGTGTTAAGTGTCATAAGCATGCCAATATGATTCATGCTCTAGCTAAGACACTCAAGCCATTAAAAACACCATGTCCATTTTTAATGTGGGGAATCAACCTCATTGAGAAGATCAATCCATCATCTTCAGATGGCCATAAACATGTCATGACTGCTACCGAGTATTTCACTAAGTGGGTGGAATCCATTCCCCTCACTTACGTCATCGGTAAGCAGATCTCCAAGTTCATATTCAACCATCTCATATGCCATTATGGCATCCTATCTAACATTATATCTGATAATGTTATATCATTCAAGAATAAATATGTGAAAGTAATTTGTTCTCAATACCACATCAAACAACATTTCTCTATCACTTATTATCTGCAAGGAAATAACCAAGCTAAGGATTATAATAAAGTGATTGTCAATATTCTAAAGAATATTGTAAATGATGTTGGTCACAATTGGCACTTGTATCTATTTAATGACCTCTAGGCATATCATACCACCTTTTAAACTCTAATAGGAGCTACACCGTATTCACTTATTTATGGAACTGAGGTTATTCTTCCCATTGAGGTTGACCTGCCTTGTCTCTAGATTTCATTGCAACACATAATTGATGATGAAGACTACATAAGAGTTCACTTGTAAGAGCTAGACCTACTTGATGGAAAATGCTTAGATGCCTTGAATAATCTTCAAGCATATCAAAACTGATTAAAGGGACAATGCAAGCATGTTAAGCATCATAAATTTGATATTAGTGACCTAGTGCTAAAGGATAATAAAAAAGTAAATGTTGAAACCAAGAAAAAATGAAAGTTTCAACCAAACTAGTTAGGGCCCTATGTAGTTGTTACCAACTAAGGTTTTGGAGCATACAGGGTTTCTACGCTAGAGGGAGATGAACTTGATGAACTAATGAACATAATGCACCTCAAACATTTTTATGCTTGAGGGACTCAGATTATTGTCTACTAGGATCCTCTAAGTTATGTTGCATTATACCTATTATGTGTACTATAACCCTTACCATTATACCATACCCTTAACCCTTCGCTAGCCAAATATTTTTACCTAACCCCACCTATCACATTTGGCCTTGGATATGATTCATTTATACTTCAAGCAAGTTTAGTGGATGATGATATATTTAGTTTTAACAATTGTTTCAAAATTCCATGTTCAAATGGTAGTATATAAAAGTAGTATGATAGTGGTCCTAGCAATTACATCCTTCATTTATTATTACGTTCCTACCTTGTGCTACTAATTATAACTACCTATGGGTAAATTAGTACCACTGACCCTCTTTCATTATTTCCTAATTATAACTACCTATGGGTAAATTAGGGAAAACAACTTTACCATGCATTTCCACATCACCTTACCATTACTGTTATCATTTGCCTTTACCTAAAATTGTTGGTACTTACTCAGACACCTTTTGTGAAGGAAAAAATATAGTGACTTGAGGTCTTATGGGACTATGTAGGTAGTGCTTGATTCATGTTAATGTCAGCTTAGTCATCCTTTTACTATGCTATCACTATTTTATGAGTTTAGACTGCGTTGTATCTCATAATTCTCTATTGAGTTGAGATACTAAAAATACCAAAACATTGGAAGCAATTTACCACCTTCATTACTGAAGGAAAAACTATAGTGACTTGAGGTCATGTGAGACTGTGTAGGCAACACTCGATTCACATTGAGGTTAGCTCAGTCACCCCTTTGCCATGCTCTCTCCATTTTATGAGTAATTTAAGTTTCAATTCTCTCATCATTTTATGAGCAACCTAAGCCATGCTCTCATCATTTTGAGAGTTGGACCATTATGTATCTCATAATTATTGATTGAGTTAAGATGCCTATAAAATTCCAAAAATATTTAAAACTATTTCAAAAACTGCTAAATATTTGTAAAAAAATCAAAAATTCAAAAAACATAAAAACATGAAAAATTGGCTTAGAATTTTCATGTAAGATATAAATCCATCAATTTTTTTTAGGATGGGCCATTTTATCTATCTAGTTTCATTTTTATACCACCTTTGTCTCTTTCCTCCCATTTCTAGGAGAACTACATTAGCCTAAGGTCTGCATCAACTATGTAGGCAACACTTGGATACACAAGGTATCTGAGGCTAGCTTGAATACACCTTCCTTTCTTTTTCTACCACTTATTTAGCTTAAGGATCCTAGGAATCCTAAATATTTCATGAGTAACCACTCATCATTTAGTTTCCCCATCCTTATTGTCCTTAGTTGTACGCTCTCACCATTTTGTAAGTTGATGTTGTGAGCATGGTATATTCGAATTAGATACACTAATGACCACTTATATTTGCCTATACTCTTACCATTTTATGATCTATTTTTGTTTAAATGCTCTCACTATTTTGCGAGAAACTTCATCTTATGCTCTCACCATTTTATAAGCTCATTCTCATTCCAAGCCTTATATGTAGTAGATATTAAGAATTACCAATTCAATTCACTAGTGGATACTAGTCTCTTGACTTTTAGTGTGGTTTTAGCCTAAACCATACTTTTGCACTTGCATGATTTTTTTGTTTTTATGATTTCATAATTATGAGTGTAATCCCTCTCTCTTTTCTCATGCACTCATCATTTTGCGAGACCATTCCCATTTTCTTCTATAAGTCAATCATGTTCTCTTATCATCCATTTTCTTCAATCCTATATCCTGAGAAAACTACATTTGTCTTGAAGTTCACATTGGATCTTGTGTTGATAAAAATATGTAGGCAACATATACTTGCCTACTATATTTATAGTCAGTTCGGTTACCCCTCCCTTTTCTTCTATCCCCCCCATTTTATTTTTTTGTGTCATAATCTCCTATAGCCTAGGGGAAATGTTTGTCATCTTGTTTGTGTCATTGTTTCCATATAACCCATGGACAAATTTATGTCTTTTGTTCTTATATTATTTTACATGTGTTGTTGCTACCTAGTTTAGGGGTCACCCTATCACCAAGAGTAACACCTATATTGCTATGTACCTAGGGATATGATATATGAATGTATATGGGTTGATGGAGATGATGACATGTGGCACACATCCCCTTAGTTAGCTATATGGGTACAATATATTAGGATAATAGAGTAACCTATGGAAGTAGTACATTGGGTAATAGTCAGCCTACATTGGGATTAAGAGGTTACCCATCCATGGGTTAGATAGATGTATATATATAGGAGATGATTATCATGGTAAAGATATCAAGTAAGCATTGAGTCTTCTATTGTAAGCGGATATTAGAGGTTGTCCCCTCGAAGAGACATTGTGGAGTTATTCCTTCATAAAGGAGTATTATATGGTGTTTCCCTACCTTAAGGGTATTTTTGCATATATTGAATATCAAGATCATATGAGAGGTATCAGAGCTTTGATTTGGACAATTTGTGTGGAGTGAAACCTTAGTTTTTTGAATCGGCAATAAATTTTGATTGGTTGTGAATTTTTTCACAATTTTTTTTACTAGATATGGATAATATTTCCAATAAGTCACAGTAAAAAAATTGAGGTTTTTTGATTATTTTTGAGAGAGTTATTGCTATATCTTCCAAAATATAAGGAATTTTTATTTGAAATTTTTACTGGATCTATATGAAGACATAAGAGAAGCATAGTAACAATTTAAGAATTTGTGGAGTTATTTTGAGTGAATTGTTATGATTTTATGGTTTTTTAAAGATTCAATCTACAAATCAAAATTTGTGACATTGTTTCACAAAATTTTGACTGAGGTTACAATATCATAAGAGGAAGCTACAGTAAAAAGTTGGGAATTTTTGGATCAGTTTTGTATGAGTTATTGATATATTAGGGTTTCATGAACCCTAATTTTTTTTGTGGATCATGGAGTTGCAAAAATTTTCAGGGGAAGATGATGTTGATGTTAGAGAATGGTGGCTCCTTTTGGAGAATCATTTAAAAAAAAAATTTGGGCAAAGACGATTACTTCTTTTTTTGTCTAGGCCTACACTACATTGGTTTGATCAGTTGAGCTATACAGAAAGGTTTTCTTCATGGAAAGAAATAGAACAAATCTTTTTAGATCGTTGGGCTATAAAACAAGAAGCAAAAGAAGAAGAAGTAGAAGAAAAAGAAGAAAAAGAAGAAGAAAAAGAAATAGAAGAAGAAGAAGATGAAGAAGAAGACGAAAAAGAAGAAGAAGAAGAATTGGATGATAAGGGTTCAAATAATTTGGCTCCAAAGAAATCTGAGTCAATTTTTCAATTTCATAGATGCATTCAAAAGAAAAGGGTTGTGGTGTCCATAAACCCTACCAGTAAGTATAACTTCATCAACATGAATGTGTCCAAACATCTACATGTTTAAGAAAAGAATATCAAAGAGGTTCAAGTAGATGGTAAGAATATTTCAATGTTTGAATATCTAAAGCTCATTATGGAAAAATATGTCTTGCATTCAGATTTTTATGCTTTAGATATGGATGATGTGGATATAGTTCTGGGATATCCATGGTTAGAGACTTTGGGAACAATGAATATTAATGTTTAGAAAAAGTTCATGAAGTTTTGGTATAAGAAAAAGAAGATCACTTTACAAGATATCATAGTGAAAAAGGCACCAATAACAATCCAGGTAGATCATGAGGATGAGATTGAAACATGTGATGAATATCATGATGAAGATTCAAATGATATAGATAAAGACACACTACAAATGAACACTTCATCTACTCAAGAGACAAAGAAGGAAAAGGTGGAAGAGGTAGAAGCAAAGGTGGATAAGGTCAAAATATTGGAAAAAGTTGAGGTATATAGACACCCACATCATCATGAGAGGAAACAATCATTGAACTAGGTGAGGAAGTGTCATAACAATAATCATTTTGTCTATATAGGATATAAAAATTCCAATCATTATGGATATGCATGGAATACAAATAGAAAATACTATGGCACATGGAATGAATGGGGAAATCACTATGACTATGCATGGAATAATACCTACTATGGTCATGGTTGGAATCAGAGTAGTGCAATAGAATATGGTATATGGATTAAAAAGAGGAATAATTATGCTTGGACACCAAAGTAGTATAATTATGATCATAAATACAAATAGAGGAGTACAAGGGAATTTGGAAATAAGCTTGGAGAGCTATCACCTGCCAAGATCACATATGGATGGCTAGATGATCGAGATTGGAGACAAGTGTGCAATGATTTGAAGCACACTCATTATTTGGTTTCTTCCTATGTTTTGGGGATGAAACATGTCAAAGAGGGAAGTAATGCTATGTACCTAGGGATATGATATATTAATGTATATGGGTTAATGGAGATGTTGACATGTGGCACACATCCCCTTAGTTAGTTATATGGGTACAATATATTAAGATAGTAGAGTAACTTGTGGAAGTAGTACATTGGGTAATTGTTGGCCTACATTGGGATTAGGAGGTTACCCATCCATGGGTTAGATACATGTATATATAGAGGAGATGATTATCATGGTAAAGATATCAAGTAAGCATTGAGTCTTCTATTGTAAGTGGATATTGGAGGTTATCCCCTCGAAGAGACATTGTGGAGTTATTCCTTCCTAAAGGAGTAATATATGGTGTTTCCCTACATTAAGGGTATTTTTGCATATATTGAATATCAAGATCATATCATATATTACACATGCATGGATAATTTGTTTTCTTTTTTACTAACATTATGATTAGTCATTGTTTATGTATTGTTGTTTGTTTAGATTTGCTTGTTTGTTTTTGTGTGTTTAGAGTAGTTTGTTTACTACACTTTTATTTGCTTTGGATTGTTTCATTTTTTTTAATTATTTTGTTCAGTTTGTTTATTACATTGTTTGTTAATTTTATTTATTCCTTTGTTTATTTTATCTATTTTTGTTTATACCATGTTTGTTTGTTTATTTGTGTGTTTTATCATCTCATTTGTTTATTATTGTTGATTTTTTGTGTCTGTTTAGTTGCTTATTTGTGTGTTATTTATTTATTTGCTTATTAATGTTTTGTTATGTCTCTTTTTATTTATTTATTGGTGTTTTGTTGTTTGTTTTTATTAGTGTTTTGTTTATTTGTTTACTTTTTCTTTATCTATTTTTTTTATTTGTTTTTATATTTTTGTTTGTTTTGTTATTTATTTTACCTTTTTATTCCTCTGTTGCAATAAGATTATTACATTTTATTTACACTTAAGTCTTTATTATCCATATCATGTGCTTCAATTGTGAATTTTTGTATTTTATTTTACACTTGATTTATTTATTATATTTACACTTAGGATTTGATCATCCATATCTTATTCCTAAGATGTTTATATTTACATTTAAAATAAATTGTCCATACTTAGGATATATATTTTCATTTTATTTATACATAACTATCATGAATAATATCACAAGCTAGAGTAAAACCATGCTCACAAGCTCTATTCTAGCAATGCAATGGTTGCATCTATCTGATATATCTAAACCCAGCCAAGTACGCAAACACATGCATGAATCCATCAGTAATAACCAAGTGTAAAAAATGATTTATTATGTGCTTATATAGATGCACATATTTTAATAAGCATCCATATAATTCATACACCATAATTATATGATAACCAATAGAAAATATCTTAAACATGGCATAAGCGATAAATTAATAGAGCATACATAAGCATAAATGCCAACAATGCTAAACATACATAATGCTAATCAATGCTAAACATGAGATAATCAAGATAACAAACATAGCATTGTATATATATATATATATATATCAACCTCGAAGGTCCTAAAAATGAATATCAATGTATCTTATATGTCATATACATAAAGGATATATACATATCACAGTGGTGTCTCAAAAATATTTATATATCCTCTATGTATATGACATATAAGATACATTGACATTCATTTTTAGGACCTTCGAGGTTGATATATATATATATATATATATATCAACCTCAAAGGTCCTAAAAATGAATGTCAATGTATCTTATATGTCATATACATAGAGGATATATACATATCACGTGGTGTCTCAAAAATATTTAAGCATGCCTTGGTCCATTTTGTGCATTTTTTACTCCTACACGATCTTATTTTTTAACCGTATTGTTGCTAGGCCATCTTTTTGGGCCTCCCCTAAGGCCTATTTAACAACACGATTTATCAACCTAAATATCATGTTTGTTGGAACATGCATCTTCAAACTCACATTTAGGATAGAAATGTGTTGTTATCCTTTATCATCTCACCATCAATATGTTTTATGGATTTTTCTCATAAGCTATCCTTGCCAATTTTCCCTATTGTGGTATATTATTTTTTGATCGATCAATGATATATGTCTTGCCTTTCTGGGACATTTATGTTCTAAATTGAATGATTTAAATGTGTGAATGATTATAACCACCTTTAGGAAAATAATTCTTTTTTGATCAATTTAATGATTATAGCTACTTATGGGCAAATCATTATTTTTATGTTATATGCTAATGATTATAACTGGTTATGGGTAAATCATTATTATTTTACTCGCTCCACCTATCCTTCTAGGGCAAATATTTATGTTCTATATTATAACCACCTTTGGATAAATAAATGTTTTCCTCATATTCCATTATTGATTATAACTTCCTTTGGGCAAATTAGTGTTTCTTATTTGGCTACTGATTATAATCACCTTTGGGTAAATCAGTATCCATTCCACTGCCCTACTAGGGCAACAATTTGTGCCTCTACTTATAAATACCTTTGAACAAACAAGTGTCACACCCATTATTATTGATTATAATTACTTTTGGGAAAATAAATGACTTTGTAACCATTCCTATTTATAATTGCCTTTGTAAAATTTAGTAATCCCATTACCCTAATAAGACAACTATTCATGCACTACTTATAAATACATTTGGGAAAACTAGTGTCACACCCTTTATTATTGATTATAACCACCTTTGAGAAAATAAGTGACTTCACTGATATTATTGTTTATAATCAACTTTGGAAAATTTAATAATCCCACCCATGTTACCACTATATTGTGTCATTTTATTCTTTTTGAGGGAATATTTGATGAATCTCTTTTGCCACCAACTCCCTCGAGGGGGAATTAAGGGCTTATCAACCACCATTTAGGGAAAAAACCATTCAACTTAAAAAAATTTTCATTCTTTGAAAATATGTTAATATGTTTGTCTCACAATGCCTTGTAAAATAGGGGTAAACTTTAGACACTTAGTTTTGGCCACTTTCATGCCTAAACTATGATTCAATTTAATTTTTAGAAAATGACACATTTTAAGTTTAGAAATCACTCAAATTACCCAAATTCATCTATGTAAAGTATTTAATTTCCCAAAATCAAAATGAGGCTAGCTTATTTGGAATATTACCCTATATGCACCAAAAACCTAGTTTAGTTCTAACCCTAGTCAAATTACAACCTAGTAATTTGACACTTTTGGCCTATCAAGCTATTCATTCATAAAATCTAAAATAATTTATAATATAAAAAAATCACTAAGCAAGATTAATTACATTGAAAATCTAAATTAACTTGACTAAAAAAAATCCAAATCAAATTAGTGAATTTCATTTACCAAAAAAGGATTTTTAGCCAAATATGAAGTCAAAAGGTCAAAGAAGATAATAAAGTGATTTATTATCTCATAAATATTCCATAAAATATGAGTCACAACCTAAAAAATATCTAAAGTGAGTTATCATGCCTCACAAATATTTGAAATTGAGGTGTCAAGATTTAATGAGTGTTTTAACCTAGGGTTAGACTAACTCAACCTAGGTTAATTTAGACTCAACCCAAGTTATAATTTAACCTAACATTCTTAGGGTTATAGTTAGTTCTTTGAGCTATAAATATAAGTGCTCACACCATATTCCAATAATATTTTGTGTGTAAGGTTATTCTGTTGGAATACCTTCTTAAAGCCTTTGAAAGTAGTGTTATAATGCCTAATTTATTCCAAGCTTCACACCAAGCCACAAGTGACTATTGGAGATATGATATCACCATGGAAAAACATTGCTAGAAGACTCAAATCATCATAGTATAAGAATGAACTTCATTATGCCAACAAGTAAGCATCAAATTTGATAAAGGAGGAAAAGAATTTCTATTATCTTTATCTCTATTTTATGATCTTACTTATTATGTTATGATCTCCCTAGTTCTTAGGAAAGAGTGTTAGTCGTAATGTATTTTTATGCTCAAATTTTTGTCATTTGGACTAACAAGGGACTAATCTACATGTTATTTACTCTTAGAACACCTAAGGTACAATTAGAAGCCACCATTAATGAATTTTATGAGCTTCATAATGATCAAAATAATTCACTTTGAACTAATTTACAAACATAGAAGTGCTACAAAACTATTCAAGATGCCAAGTGATCATCAATTCACAAGTAATGAGATTTCCCATTCTAATCTAGACACATAATCTTATGTGGATTGGAAGTTTAAAAATAAAAGGAAGAACAGGATGATAGATATGAACTAATTTATCTTCACCTATAACACTTCCCAAATGTTCATGGATATTGTTTTGGAATTTTATTTATTATCTCACACATTTACTCACTATTCAACAATGTATGAGAGAATTCATAGGGAGAAGCCTGCAAAGGAGGGATAAAACCCTAGTTCTAAAGATACTTTTTAGATGATTTATTTACTATGCAAAATGTTGATTTTCACCTTAAAATAATAAGTTCTAAGGTATTTACATGTCTCAACATATTTTTAAATACATTAAGGTATTATCATAGATAAAATGGTGTCATTTTGTCAAATAAACAAGAAAATCACATATCTTTCATATCAGAAATGGCCTTTTAAGCTTAATATAGGATTCTTGAGCCTAATATCATGTCTAATCTACATGTGGCCTTAGAGTAGCTTAAAAAATATAATATAATAGAGGTATTAAAGGATATGTCTAAGAAACCTAATCATTAGACTAATAAAGAGGACATCGAAAAAACATCTATCAAATTATGTAAACCTAGTGTGAGATTAGGTATGGCCCTGATGAATTGACTATTTGACAATCCAACAATAATTCATGTGGATAATATAGACCTGATGAATTGACTATTTGTAAATCCAACAAAAAATCATGTGGATAAGGCCTAGGTGCCTTTAATTTATATGATTATTGATGATAGGTAGGTCCTTGTTTTGGGAGAAGTTATATATTTCAATTTAATTCAGAGAATCATTCAGGTAAAAAATAGGGATGACTTTTTCATGATGTCCTACCTAGTGGATGTTATGTGTGCATAATTGAGTTTCATTATTATCCTAATAATCTCCTAATTCATCATAGATAGTTTATATGACCTTCTCCAAGTTGCACATTAATAAGTTCCAGCAACATATGGAGGATATTTATGATTACATTTACCCACCAATTTATTAGGTCATCAATGTAATCCCATGCCTCAAATTTAAAAATAAATCATTTAAGACAATTTTAAAAATTAGAACTTATTGGTTCTATCCCACTTACATAGTAATTAGGGTAGAGGGTTTATTGCAATCTCCATTACAAATCGCTTATTATGTTCTAGACAAACTTGATGAGCAATAACTTACTTATCAGATAGTCCACAATATTGGGGGAATATGTGTATACACATAATATTTTCAAACTTTTATTAATTACTGACACTTCGTATCTTGCAAGAACCTATCGAGTCTCAATATATCTTAGTGCATACCTTAAGGGGTGCACTAGGAAAGGGGTGGGTAGACCATCGGTGCTTTGTAAGATTGTTGTTCCTTTTTACACTTGCCATCTACACACTAGCTCCCTAAAACCATGAACCATGAACCCATAATTTTATAAGATTCCAATGAGAGTGAATAATCAAGTGAATAAGTGCAAACAAACATCTACTCAGTGACCATTCTACTTAAGGAATAAAGCTTTAGGGTTCAATACTCTCTTTGGAGCTTTGATCTTGTCTTATGGAAAAATATTTTAGATACTTAGGTAGGTTGTGTATCATCAAGCTGATTTATCTTGGTTATCCTTACAAGCCATAATAATCTCTTACGAAGTACCTTGGCCAAGGGAGAGGTTGAGACTCAACAGGTTCATCTTCAAAGGTAAGTATTCCTAACTTTATTTCTCCTTTGTAGGAGTAGATAGATAATGTAGTATGTATTCTTCTCTTCCATGTATTAGGATTCCATATACATTAACATGAGTATATCTCTCCTATGCATGTTTATTTTAGTTGTTATTTATTTATTTTGTTCTAACCCCCACTTTGTGCCACAAGCTTTGGCATGCACTAGGTTAGTTTACTTTTCTTGTTATTAGAATAGTTTAATTTATTATTTATTACATAAGTGAAAATCAAATCATAGGGCTCTTTTAGAGTTATTATGTGCTTATGTTAGAATGTAGGATTTAGAACCCTTCCTAGCATGATGTGTTGTGACAAATGATACAAGTGATCCCCTAATCAGGTCTAGTAGATCCCTATATTGGTCATGCTCCTACTTAACAAGTGTCTACCCAATCAAAAGTGTAGTTATGTTTTATCTTATCTGAACTAGGATTAATTCATTATGCATCATGCAATTTTGATTGCATACATTCTGGTGAAATTGATGTGAATCAAATCCTTGTTGGATTTATTTAATTTAATTTGATTTATTTCATTATTTTATCATCATTTTTATCATATATTTTGACATACTTATGCAATTTTGTTGACCTAGTTTTTCTTTTTCTTTGTGCACAAGAATAGGCAACTAGATTGACCAGCTCGACCCAGTACAAGTTTTTAGCACTTTATAGAATACTAATTTAGTCTAATAGTTCAACCTGATTGACCTAGTGTATTTGTAGTCACTTTATAGTAGTTTATGTATAGCTTGATTGATTAGCTTGACCTAGTAGAGATTCTAGTTTTCAGACTTTCAGATCATCTTACTAGGTCAACCAGTTTGATGTAGTATATTTCCAAATTTCTAGTCCAACCAACTAGGTCAACCAAGTCAACCTAATGCATTTTTAGCACTTTTTTAGTAGCTTTTTGTATTGCTTGGTTGACCAACTTGACCCAATTTGTAGGTTTTGGATCAATAATTTCTATCTCTGAACCATCAAGGTGAGTTTATATTCTTTTGTATCTCTCTATTTCTGTACTTTCTTTTCAAGTTTGTAGACTTCAAAACTACCTCTACATAACTAACTAGATCAACCTACTTGACCTAGTTCTGTGTCTTATTTTCTATTTAAAATAACTAGGTTGACCTAGTAGGTTTTCTAGACCATATTTTCAATAGTGCTAGCTCGACACTCTCAACCTAGTTTTGTTTGTTTTGCATATAATGTTTTAACTATACCTTTTTTCAAAGTTGGAATTCACCTTATATGCTAATCACATCTTTTATTATAGCTATTTTCATGCTTAGAATAGTAGACATAGTCTAGTTAGGAGGTTTTTAATTAATTATTTAGTTGTACTATTTCTATTTTATGCACACATGACCAAATCATTTAAACATCAAAAATCATTTTAAACATTTGACTACCCAAGCCAACCTACTTGAATTTCATCATTAAGGGGGAAGTCGAATTGATACTCTGGTCAAGTATAAAGCATGGTTAATGGAATATTTTGGCTAAGCACCCGACACTCTTATCACTATGATATGTGAAGTGAGGGGGTAGGCCCCAATACCAAGCCTTTATCATTTCTACTATAGTCCCTTTCATCCTAAACTCACTTGAAACCATCCATAGATTACTATTTAGTACCTTATTTACTACCAAATTTCTATCATTTAAAATCATTCTTAATAATCTAACATTCTAGGTTGACCAATTAGCTAGCTTTACTATCCAAGTTGTTTGCTTGCTCTTTTCTTAAGTGTGTGTGCAAGAACTTTCACTAGCTCATATTGGTACAAGATTTTTGATTTGGGTGTATTAATTGGATTACTTAACATTAATTAAATTGATTATTTGCTTAATTTAAACATTTAATTTCTTATATTAACTACAAAATTATCTTTCTTTATTTTCACAAATTGATTATCAACTCTTTCTTTTCCCTGTTTATTGTGCTAGGTCGACTGGGTCAACCTAGCATATTTTATAGCCCCTGTACACTAAACTAGGTCAAATTGGTTGACCTAGTAATATTTTTAGACTTTCCCCCTTTTTTCTAGTCTTTATTCTTTGCATTGGGTTGATCTTATGGACCTAGTTCAGTTTCATAGACCTAATTTTTGCACTAGGTTAACCAGGTCAACCTAGTTTAGCTACAATCACTTTCTAATTTCTTGTTTATCTCATCTTGCCTTTCCTCCTTTCATCATGGAATATATATTTGGTGATAACATTGAAAATTAATAACCAATTATGATGGAATTCACCAATCCTAATATGGTATCCCATAGACAAAGTAGGGTTCCTTTCAAGAATGCTAGTAATGTCCATATTACAAGTCATACAATGAATTATGAGAATCCTCATAATACCTCTTTGCAGCATAACCCTCTCTTCTTAAAAGATCAATATCAATTATAATATAATCCCAAAATTCTTTTTTTATCACAAAATTCCCTCAACATAGATGGAAAGACCCTTCTACCATATATAATCTCATGATTAGCCATCAAATTGAAGAACCTCATTCTCCTACTTCCACTTTCTCAACTAGATTTGGGGGTACCAATTTATTTTCTTCTAAACCTCTCCCTTCAATATTTAATCCTTCTTATGTCATGACATCTTGTTCCTTAACTTCTTCTACCTTCATGCCTAGTATCATAATTAACATTGCTGATTCTATATCTAGTGGGCCTTTTATAAGATCCACTAACCTTAATCCATCCACTAGCTCATTATTTACTACGCAATGTAATCATGATTCTAGTGATTCTTCATCTCAACCATTTTCTAGTCCATCTTTTGATTCAAAATCAAATTTTTCCACTAGTGCTTCAAATTCTCATAACTCTTCTCAAACTCATGTCAACACTAATATTGGTACCCAAGCCATTAATACTAACATAAACACCAACACTACTTCTAATAAGACTAATCAAAATCATAAACTATTATTATAAATTCTCAATCAAATGAACACATTTCAAGTTCATAACACAAATAAAATGATGAGAATGTAAAACCACCTTCTTAATCTTCAAACACAACCATAACCAATGGCTTGGGGCACACATAACTAAAGTGTTCCTCCTCCACCTCTTCAATATTCTCAAGGTAATATCATTCCTCAACCTCCGTTAGTCTATAAAGTTATCAATCATTTGTAAAATGAACCTCTTACTATTCAAATTGCTAACATTGATATCAAAGGTATAACACCTACCATCTCTTATAATATACCAACTGATCCTACCCTTCATCTTTAAAAATTTGGAAATATTTATAAGGATTGGGTCAAATTAATCACCTTTACTACTACCAAACTCCTTGACAAAACCCTCACAAGTGATGCCTTAGATTGGTATAATCAACTTAGATCTCATTCCATCACTAGTTTAGAGGATTTAGTGAATGCTTTAGTACAAGAATTCTAAACTAGTGATCTTTCTAAAAACACTTTGGCCTACTTCATCAATTGTAAACAAAATGAAAATGAAACTACTCAAGCCTTTGTTAAAATATGCAAGACTTTGTCAAACAAGTGTGAACATAACATGGTAGATGACAATCTCTTTCATCTCTTTACAAATGCTTTGTTTCCTAAATTATAATATCTTTATTTCCTAAATTATAATATTGATTTTGTACACTTTCTCCATGTACATTGGAGGAGGCCATTGACCAAGATAAAAGAAAAGATTTACTTATGCATCAATTTGAGCCACCCCAACCTTTTGTGGGTCCTTGTCAATTACTTAAAAACAAAAACCAAAATATTACCAATGATGGTGTTACCGATTCATATGATACCATTCACAATGTTCAAGTTGTCATTCCTACCCCTTCTTTAGATCTAGCTCCTTCTCAACAATATACTAATCCTCATTTCTCATCACCAAACATCATTAATGTCCATAAAAATCTTTCCCTAACTAAATTACTTAAGTATCTGTTGATGCTTCTAGATATACCATAGGTTCTTTTAGTGTTTAGAAAATAATACTCATTTTAGAATTCCAAGAATTCAGAGCATGAGTTGTAGGTATTTGGCAAATATGATGCCTATGGTGAAATATAAATAGAGAAAAGTAGATTGTTACACAATATTTATATTTCTTGGTGGTTGGGAGCCACCTTGGTTCAACCCTCACCACTTTTGGTAAGTCCTTGGTCAAAGATCAATGCTATATTAAACTAAATGGATATTGACAATGGAATCTAAGCTATAGTGAAGATCAATGTAAAAAAAGAGAAAAGAGGAGAGGGTAAGGTAGAAAAGAAGCAAGTGTGATTTTAGGTCTTTATCTCAAACATTATTACAAGGTTTCAATTTCCTAAACATACATCTAAACGAATTTGCAATATAAAATAGCTAATGCTCAATTTTCATTACAAACCAACCTAATTTCTGAGGATGAAATGAAATTACAACTAATAATCTAGTGTACTTTTGATGCTTTGATACTACATCTGAATAGTTGATGCACATATTTGATGTATAACAAATTAAAGTGAAGCAACTCATGATCTTTTCAACTAACCTAGCATAGCATAGATTAGTAACCCTATAAATGAGAAAATATAGTTCAAGAAATAAAAAAACCATTCAAATTCAAGACCCAGACCAACAATTAAGAGAAAAGCTAAAAACTATCATTATAATAAGATGGACAATCTTTGTATAATTCCTTAGTTGTATTAATTGGTGCAAGTATACAAATTTTACTAAAAAATCTCCCCTTACAAAATGGTAACACTGCTTATTTATATAAAGCATAGGTGGTGTACCGATCAGTTTTAAGATACATATGTGTACAATAAGGATAGTTATCCTTGTATGAAGATTCTATCATACATATGACTCTTCTACATTAGACTGACCTAAAACTGTATATGCTAACAAACTAGCATATACTTGTACAATAGAATATTCCATTTTACAAAATGTATGCATAATCACAATACATAGAATCTTCTATTGAGATGGTGGTGGGCCTCTTAGCTATCTTTGTTGTAGGATTTTTTTAGACTTAGTATGTTGTTATTTGATTAGCTCTAGATCTACTACAAGCTTCATAAAACATCCATCTTCTTGGTCTATCAGTTTGTTGAACTCTTTGTCATTTATCAACATGGCCTCCTTGATGCTCTGGGCCTCTGCTATTCACTCCCCTGAATTAAAGATAATATCCATGATTCTATGATTCTCATTACTAGTTTCACCCTAGATTTTGCCCCTTATTTTTTGGATAGTGGTAGTGGCTCTTTTCTTGAACTCTTCATCATCAATCAACCCCATAACAGTGGGTTGTGAAGGCTCTATCAACATAGTTCTGAGGAGTTTCTCAATCTTGCTTATCAAAGTAACATCTTCTATTATAAGTTAACTAATACTATTGTGCCATGTGCTCAAATATTACACCTTGTCAATAATAATGTCTAGGATTATACTCAAGTGTCCTAGACTAATAGTCCCAAAGTCTGGGATCTATCTCTTTACTTGCACATTGATGAGCTCAACAATTTATTATTCTAAAGTTTGCCATTAGATGACCAAGGCTTTGGCTGCTTAAACTTGTTGTATTAAGGCACTCTATTTAATCTTCATATCCTTCAAGGCCCCAAACATGTCAAAAAATGATCCACTTAACATCTTAATTATTTCCTCAGGGACCGAGAGGATGGCTTGGGTCTCAAGGTTCTACTTCTCCTTCCTCAAGTTGGAAATTTGTTGCTTCAATCCACTAATTCCTACCATTACCTATGCTAATTGGGATCCAACTAGGCTCTTCACACTCTCTTGATGTATGGGATGCTCTCCCAATGCTTGACCTCCTACTAGAGTCAGGCCTATGAAAGGTGAACTCTTCTGTACCCACTATAGCTTTCCTTATGGTGATCTTCTCTATCCCTATGGTATCTAGATTGAAGTAGACTATAGTGGTAGGCAAAGTCAACTAGGTGGATTTTTGAATTTTAACTTTTCTATCATTGGATTCTCCTAGAGCATCCATTCTCTATCCACCAGCCCCTTTTGCGTCCACTATTATCCTTTCTTCTTACTCTTTCATCATCTCAACAATCCATGGTTGGAGGTCCTCTTGCACATAAATGTTGATACTTTGTGTTAATGCCCATAAATTTGCCATGGAAGGAATATTTTTCAACTTCCCATAAATGAATCAATCTAGAATGACATGCACATGAATGGGGAACTCATCACTAAACAAGTTTACCTCCTAGACTGGGTGTACAAATGGGAACTTTAGCCTTTTGGAACTGGTAGGGACAAGGGCCAACTTAGTCTTCCTCTTCCTTTGATTGGTATTTAGGGCTTGATCCAACTCATGTTCCTTTCCTTTATCCTCTTCAGTCCCTTCTAGTTATCTAGGAGTCGCTACAACTTGCCCTGCTTGGGTGCTAGGGTCTTAATCTATTTCCCCCTTATCTAAGCCATAAGCTTCCTCAAGAGCCTATAAAACCTCATCAACTATCTCATATGGCTCAAGAGACACCATGTCCACATGTTCCACAAAAGGTGGTGGTTCTTGTGAAGGGCATGAACATAATGCTACTTCACCTAGCCTCTCTTCCAGTTGTTTCTTGCTAGGGTCCTATGTTTGAGGCAATTCTATCTGAGGGGTTCCTTGGGGTGTTCTAGAGGTGGAAGGTAGTAAATGGTATTAGAGTGGATGCATTTTACAAATTTCCTCAGTTGGCTTTTGCTAATGTGTTAATATATGCTCCAACTTGGCATTTCACTCTTTCAACCTTACCAGCACCTCCTCAAAACTGCTTGCCTTGGTATAAATGTGGTTAAAAACCCTAGGATGATGATCATATACCTACTTGAGAATTTTTTTATCTTGTATATGATTCCTCATTACCCCTCTAGGGTCCCACATTCTCAATTCATCCATTTGGATGGTAAAAGCTTCCCTCTATCTAGACATGACATCTACTTGCTTCTAATCCTGTAATGTGGTCTTTCCAATTATCAAAGGAAATGGATGGAGGAGGCCTTTATTATTTTCCTTGCATACTCCATCAATCCCATTAAGGAGCTAAAGGTTGAGGATATGGTTCCCTCAATATTTATTACTATGCAGTCTAGATAATACCATATATCTCCCATCATTTCCACATAACTTTTGATCAGGGGGTGCATCCTAGGCATGGGAGAGCTAGTAATAGCCTCAACCAAAGAGGGGTAAATGCCATCATAAATAAACTACATGCAGTTTCTATATTTGAAAATGTGAATCTTGGAGTAATGATGAGAAATAGTGATTTTACTATTGGGAGACCAATTTTTTATGTGAGGGAACTTGCTTGAGGCTATCACAGCATCAAACAAGTAAGAGATCATGAAGAATTGCTTGTTGGTCTTCCTCTTGATGGCTACAAACTAATGGCCTAGATGGATACTTATCATATCCCCATTGGGAGGGGTGAGTTGTTTAATTAAGAAGTATACATAGAAAACCCTAGTGGGATTGGCATAAGTCGTTATGGCAGCACAATAAATCCTATTTAGTAAGGTCATGATAACCCTAATCCCCTCTCTAAATTGGGTAATTAGAATTCTACTTTGGAAATCTCTAAGAACATAATTTCCCTAATTGAGTCAAGGTCTAAGAATGGTGTCCAGGTCATTCTTAGTGGTCCAATCCTTAATTGTGGGCAAATCCACATGGGACCAAGGAAGCTTATAGTAACCCTCAAAGGCTATAGGGGCAATGTATGAAATTTTCCTAGATGTTCCATCTTTTACAATCTAGTCCTCATCTATTCTAAAATCAATAAAAAATGGAGCAAACACATTGATATAATGAAGCTCCTTAGGTTTAAACACTACATGGTGAAGGCCAAACATTTGCATAGCTACCAGGTCTTTGTATTTTGTGTTGATTGCCTCAATTCTCCTCTCATTCTGAGTGAGTGGTTGCATCTCTTATATGGCAAATAAGATCTTGGACCAATTCTTGCTTCCATTGTTTAATGCCATAGTGTCCAATTCCATGTCCTTGAAAACCCTATCGAGGTGGTTCATAGAAGAGTTAAGGTTTGTTTCCTCCCTCCATTATTATCTGCCTACTGCCATTGATTCTCAAACTTTCAAAAAAATGGTGAACAACTACTTTAACCAATGGAAAAAGACGTTAGACTATCTAAAATCCAAACATGAAACTATATTATTATAGTTTAACCAATAACAATAATCTTGAGATGATCATAATGATAATAAGGCTATTTATATATTGTTATATTATCATAGTCAGTCTAATTAAAGTAGGAGTTTTGACTAGGTTTAATTAACTATAATATTAAACATGAATATTCTAGTTGAATATTATAGGTTGTTTATAGGATATTATTCTTGTATATCATAATAATTAATCTAGTTGGTTATTAAAATAAGAATGCTTCAATAATTATGGTGTGAACTTATAATTTACCATATTTAACTCACCTATTAGTTTTATTTAATTGTTTATGACTCTATAATTATTGAATTTTATTTAATATTCAAGAGTAATAATAAGATCACAATATTAAATAGCAAATGATGTCATACACTTTATATTGTTCACAAATATAAAGTGCTCCATATTCCTATTAATTAAATATAATTAATTCCACCTATGATGCATTCATTTAGTTACTATTTTTATTTTAGGATTATTTATAATGATGTCTATAATTCATTATTAACTATAAATATGGAGTTATATGTATTTATTAATAATTTATAACTTATTACTTAATTACCATTAAGTTAATAATGATAGTTGTCATTAGTTTTTAGATTAAGGTAAAATCAGGTTTTGAAGGGACCCCAAAACCCAAGTACAAAGAAAGAAAGATAAAGCCTCAACGACCACAGGCAGAACCTAAAAACTACTACAGAGAAGTAGCAAAAATAGGTTTTATATGGACCTAAAACTACCAGAGAGACCACCGGTCAAAACCCAGATTTAACAAAGATCTGGCTGCACCATAGATAGAATATTACAAAAAGAAACCAGAGAACAGGACCAGTAAACATAACCAACAAGAAGAAACAGACTATTCTTCTAGTTCCAAAATCATTTTTATAGTTTCTTTACCTTTCAAAACAGTAGTATCCTGAGTAGTAGTTGCCACCAACTTGGCTCCCTCTTGTGTAGCCTTCTTTCTAGAGCTTTGTCTCATCCTTTTGCTAGGCCCCTCCAAGGATTTTGTCTCGTTTGCTCTTTTTCCAATATTGACAGCTGCAGCACAAATATTGGACGTTACTTCCTCCGTTTTCGTTCTGTTCTCCTTAATGAATTCTCAAAGGTTATTCTCGTAATCTTTGAGCTTGACGGGGATATCTCTTATCTATTTTTCCATGATGTTAATTTTGTTCCATGCAGCTTTCTGGTTATCTTCCATAATTTCCACTTTCCTTTTGAGATCCTTAATCTCCTTACACATCCAAGAATCAAGTTGGAGAGAAGCCTCTGCTTTGCAATTAACCCAACTCATAGGTGTGTGCATTCCATCGTTCTGCCCCTTCTCTCTCCATTCCTCAAAATTCTTATTGGGACTGTTCCCACCTTCTTTAAAGTGATCCTCTCGGCCCCTTTGATACTGTTCTTTGGTTCTAATTTGAATTTCCATGTCCATTTCTTGATTGTCATCCTGAACTGTATTTTCCTTTTCATTTCTTGAAACAGGGTCCCCAATAGGGCCATCCTGGACAATATCTTCCTCTGACACTTTTTGATTTTCCTCAGTTTCTTCTTTACTATTTTTAGATTCCTCCTCTTTGCTGACTCCTTCTTTCTCATTCTTCTCTTGACATTCTTCATCCTCATTTGAATTTGTATTCCAGCTTTCAGTTCCTTCTTCTTCCTCCAAATTTTCCTCCTTAGGTTTATCAAATCTCTCCCACTCTGTATCTTCTTCTACATTCTAATTATTGGTGCTAGGGAACTTGATTTTGTCTTTCCCTTTTACAATTTCACTCCTTCTGCTCCCAGACTCCTTATTTTCCCCCTGGTTAGGGTTCTTAACCATAGCTTTATTCTTGTAGTAGCCTTCGATTAACAGAATTAGGCCTTCATGCAGGATAGGACGTGTTTCCTTCTTCCTGTGAGCAAATAAACTTTGGACCAAAGAATAGCATAGGTAAAAGGGAAAAGACAGTCTTACCTTGTGCCTAAAATGATTAAGGAAAACAAAGTGGAATTTATGCACTCTCTTGCTCCTTCCGTCCAGGATGAAATACTCCCTTATACAGCATAAGACATCCCTCCATATCCCCTTAATCTGTTCCAATTCATAGAAATCTCCATTCTTGACCAACTTCTGCTCTTCCACATTCATCTTGGGGAACTTACAAAAGGCCTCGTTTGAGATGCTTGTCTGCTTGGAGAATTTAAGTCCATCCGTAGGCAACCCTGTAACCTCTGCTATAAAATCCTCTGTAAGGTTCACTGTGATACCATGCAATGTGACCCTTTCATCAATCCAATTTTTGAAAAAGGCCGTAGTGATATGCGGTTTTGACCCATGGAGCTTTTCCATATAGTTCATGACTTTTCCTTTCTGCAGGATTCTCCAGACATCTTGTTTCTTTCTCCATTCGTCACAGTTTTTGGGTTCCTGCTTCCTTGGTTCTCCCTTCCTTTCGCGAGCCATACTCATTTCCTTGGAAACCCAATCACTATGAACTTTACAATGATCCCACCTGCTGCCAGTTTGATTTGAGAGTAGGCTTTGTTTGGGCACGTTTAGGATCCTCGAGAGCCTTCCACTTTCAATAGCCTTCCTCTTTAATGATTGAAGACCTTTCCCCATGAAGCCACTTCTCCAACTCATTATGTTTCTATAACAATCTAATCGTTCCCTCCTTTGCATGAGTTGCATCATGAAGAATGAGCGCCCTCAGTTCCACCTTCTTTTCTAATGTTCCCTGCCACCTCATTTTTTGTCCTGTCTGGACTGCGCAGTTTACTAACCAATCTGCAACTCCGTTGGCTTCACGATAGGTGTGGGTTATAGTCACTTTATCAAAAAAATTTATTAAGGTTTTCATCTCCATTACCATAGCCTCTATAGTCCAAGACACAATATTTTTATTGTTAAGAATATTTATGATGTTCAGTGAGTCCCCTTCTAGCCACAATTTGGGATATCCCGAATCCACAACTATTTTGATGGTCTGAAGGGCGGCAGTAGCTTCGGCAATGATAGTTGTCATTAGTTATTTAGATACTGAATTAGCATTGAGTTAACTTATAACTAATATAGTTAATTTATATAGTATATTAGTTATAAACTATATAATTAATAATTAATATGATAATATTATTATATTATAATTGCCTTGTTATATTATCTATTATATATAATTAATCATAGTTGTTACTAGCTACTAGTTAATAACAATTATAATAATAGTATATTATAACATACCATTATAATATTGTATAATTAATATTATTAATTATAATTTAATTATTAACAACTATTAGTTAATAATGGATACATTATTATTAACTTATTATTATTTATGTTATATTCATACTATTAATATTAAAATAATTACTAAACTTATATATCTTATTATTTTAAATATATTACTTAATATTAATTACTAAATTTATATATCTTATTATTTTAAATATATTACTATTAATTAATATATATTATAAATATATTATCATATTACCTATATATTTATGGTTATATAGTATTTTAACTCATTCTTAGTATATTAATGAAATTAGGTTAATATATTATCACTAATAACATTAACATAGTATTATTACTATAGTAAATCAACTATTATTTACCTATGGGTTATTATTATAGTTATTAGTTTATAGCTAGTTAATATTATAGTATTATTTTAACCATGATATAAAATTATTTTATAATTATCATATTATTATAATTTATATAATATTTACTGCTATACATAATAAATTATATAGGTAATAGTTTTAATTAGATATTGTATACATGTAATAATATAATATATACATTATTACTATTAATATTATAATGCTAATATTATAATGCTCTAGTTATTAACATATTATTTGTAACCTAAATATTAATTATATGATAACTAATCCATTAATAATAGTACTAACTAGATTATATTAAAGTTAATATTCTTATATTAATAATGATAATATATACATTATGTATAATTAATTAATATATGAAATTAGTATTAATAGAGATATAAATATATTTAACTTATATAATTTAAACAATTATACTATGTTTATTAACTTACTAATTTATAGTATATTATACAATAGTATATTATACAATAGTATATTATATATATATATATATATATATATATATATATATATAAAATTAAATGTACTCCAATATATTATTACTTAATAATTAGTTATAATATAACTCATAACTAATTGATATTATAACTAGTTAACATCTAATTAAATAGATATAATAATAATGATATTAATATTTAATTGTTAGATTATAGATTATATTATTATAACTATAACTACTTTAATATTGATATGTAAATATATTAACTTTACTAGTATCTATGATTATATTAATATAATTATATAACTATATTAATATTTAAATTAATATACTAATGAGTTATTTATATTACACAACTTTTCATGATAAGTATATAAGTAATAGTAATCATCCTTATATAATAATTATAATATTAATTTAATTAATATATATTTAATTATATAATATATTAGTTAATATGGTAACATATATTGATGATATTAACTATTACCCATGTAAACTAATATTATATTAGATCTAATAACATATAATTACTTTAATTATAATAACTAATAGTAATATAATATTATTAGTTATTAATATATTAGTAATTATAGTAACTTATAACTAAAGGTTCTATGTTAAGTTAATATAATTATATTAATTTATAAAATTAATCTAATAGTCATATAATATTAATCACTAATTATAATAGTGAGTTAATTATTAATACATAATATACCATATATATTAATTATTATATATATTATAGGTTAAAGTAATATAATATTATTAATCTAGTAGTTATTAATATCTTATTATGATAATAATATTAGTTGTTAAGTTAATATTAATAACTATATATTATATGGTATTATTATATAATATATTATTATATTATATCAAATTATATAATTAATATGAGTAAATAATACTATACTAATTATAAATACTTGTTTTTATATATTAATTATTAATAATTAAATTATAAAATAATCATATATATATATATAATATTATAGTTATTATTATAAGTATATTAATGTCAAGTTATAATATTAATACTAATGATATTATGTAGACGAATAATAATAGTTAGTTATATAGTAATGCTACATAATTAGGTTATTATAATATATTTAATTATATAATATATACACATAAATATCTTATTAGTGATTTAATAAGATAATTTTGTTAATCATTAACTTAATAAATAATAATTTAATATTACTTTAATTAACTTTAATATCATTAATATTATAATATAATTTTAATAATATTATATATTATTAAAATATATTAATAAATTAACATATTATTATTAGTCTAAAATTAGTAATATATATAAAACTATATTATATAATTGGCTATATAATGCTTAATAACTATTATATAAACATTAGTTACTCATATAATGTTATTATACTTAATAATTGCTATAATACTTAATATAGATAATAAACATTAGTTGTTAACCTTATTCAGTAGTTAATTATACAAGTTATATAATTAAGAGTATTATTACTATATTAATATTATAGTTATTCTTATGTTGATACTAGTATATATATTAATTATAGATAATATTATAATGTTAATTAACTATTAACTATAACTATTAATAACATTAATTAATATTTTAACTAGTATATTATTATATATTACCTAAATTACTATATTAGTTCTATATTATGGAGTTATTAGAGTATAATATTATATATATAAATTATTGTCAAACTCATATTAATTATAATAGTCATATAATTAGTTTATTAGTAACTATTATTATCTTATTATAATTAAATATTAATTTATGGGTACAATAATTATAACTTATTATATGATAATGATTACTTTGTAAGGATATATTATTAATATAGTATAGTTGTGTTAATAATTATAATTAAACTTAGGTTAATTATATAATATTATTACTTAGATAATTAATTAAATCTAATAAGTTAATTAATTGTTAAGTATATCATTATAAATTATATAAACTAATTAAAAATTTAATTAATATAATGTTATTATGGTATATAATTATCTAATTTATATATTAAATTATAATTATAATTAATATATTATATATAATTATATTAATGGTTAAATGGATATTAGTTTATCTATTTGTAAATATTTAATAGTAATTATTAATTAATTATAATATGTCATATTATTATGTCCATATATAACTTATAAGTAAGTAGGGTTTACAATCTTAATGCAGGTTACTTATTGATCAATATTAATATGTGTGTAATATTGAGTTAGTAAGTGATCTTTTTATTGCTATGATATAATATCTATTATATCGATGAATTAACCATTAATTATAGATCTTTATTATTCTGATTAATGGTCTAGAGAAAATAGCATAATATGAAAAAATTAATTATTTATTAATACACATATATCATGACATATTAATATATTTATATTGATGATCATTTTAAGATAAAGTAGTATGAGTTATATTATTATACTATTATTATTGATACTTAATAATTAAATAATTAATAGTTAATTATATTAATTATTTAAGATAATAATATTATAATAAGTTATTTTATATGAACATATAATGATAAAAATAGATAATTTATACTATTATTATATTAGTATAACATATTAGCCAATATGCTATAAAATATAGATAACTAATAAACCAGTTAATCTATCATTATATTATATTATACATAATATAATACATTAAACATTTGAATAATAAATAAATGATATTATAATTAATAAATATTACAAACATTGTTAATAGATTATAATAATGTAGAAAGTGGGATAAATAATATCCTTATGCAAATGATCCTTAACTTATAATTAATTATAACAATTATATTATAATATATTAATTAATTATACTATATGATATAATAATTATCTCTATATGCAACTAATTATTTCATCAATATGATTATTTATCTTAAATAATAATAATTAACTATTATACAAATTAATATAATAACTAAGTTATATTATCACTAATTAATTTATATAATCTTAGTATACATTGTACATTATAATTAATATTATCTTTAAGGTATCTAATTAATATACCTTAAAGATAATATTAGTGATAAGTAATAATATTGTTAATAGTAGTTGATTGATTAAGTAATTATATACTAAGATTATTATATACTGATATATAAAGTTATTTTATAAGGTTATAGGATAACTAAAATACTCTTATACTCTTATATTATCATAATTAACTGGTTAAACATAAGTTTATAACTTAATAGTAATTGTGAGATCATAATTTATATAATTAACATAGTTAGGTTCTCCTATATTAACTATAATCTTAATATAAATATGTATTGACTAGTATAATTATAATAATTATTACATATGGTTATCTAATATTAATTGATTTATATGGTAAATGATTATTAAATATTTGCTATATTTATAAGAAGGCATATTAATTAATTAATATGATAATTATTGTCAGTAATTTATATTAATAACCATTATTATTAATCAATAATAATATTAGTTATAATTAACTTGTATATTAATTATAATTATAATAAAGTAATCAATTAGTAGTCATTAGTTTTAATATTAATGACATTTATAAAGATATTATTCTGATTTATATATTAATATGATAAAATATCTAATATTTAGTATAACTCATTATATATATATATATATCCTATAATTATTAATATAATATAATATAGATATATGACATGTTTAAACATATATGTAAAATCATATATTTAACATAACTTAGATATTAATTAATAGTTAGCAAATATACTTCATCATATTAATATTAGAGTATTAATAACATGATATCATTATTACCTATTTAATAATATATGTACTAATATATATGTGATAATCTCATTAATTATATATTATAACTTAATATGTTAATGTTAGGATTATTAATCTTAATAATCCTAATATTGTCAATATTATTAATTACATATTAATAAATAATTAATTATCAAATACCCTCATAGATTTAATTCATAATAATATATCCATATATAATTAGTAATAATTATTAAATAATTGTGATATCATATTATTTATGATTTAACATTATTTATTATATAACTATATTTATTATACTAACTATTCTTATTAGATAATAGTTGACCTATGATTATAGTATTTTCAATATACATAATTATATTTCCACATAATTATACTAATAATATAACTTAACTAATTAATAACATATCTTATATTACCTAATTAATCTACTTAATAATATTAATTACCAATCTATAATATAGATTATTAGTGTATTAATATTAGGATTATCTGTCTATATAATAATCAATCAAATAATTATATGGAACTTTTAAGAATGTATGATATAAACATTAAATATTTGGTCATATATAGTTTATTAATTAAGAAATAATGTTTTGATATTCCCAATAATATCAAGTGTATTAACTTATATTTTCTATCGAATATATATATATATATATATATATATATATATATATATATATAACTTAGTTAACTATGGTATTAAATATCATACTTATTAATTATCATAAGTCACTAGATTATTTTAGTTTAATATATTATATATTAATAAATAATTGACATTAATCATTAATTAAATTAACATTAATTATTTATATATAATTAACTATCATAATATAGCCATGATACTATTTTGTAATATGTATTAGTAATGTTTGATATATAGAGTTATAATATTAAATATAACTTTATATTTTAAACTTAGCAAAACTATAATATTTACCTTATTATTATTATTCAATTATTATTATTATTAATATTTATATTATATTATACATATATTATAATTATGAATATTAACACTTATAAATTAATTATATTAACTTAATATATTACTCATAATAAGTTAGCTAATATATTATATTAGCTAACTTTATTAATAAATATTATAATGTACACTTTATAATATTTAAATTAACATATTCCATTTATGATGTTCATTAATCCCATTTAATGAACTACATTAGTGATTTACAATCCCATATTTAAGTACATTAATTAACTATAATGTTAACTATATTAACATTGATTAATTTTATTATAATTATGATATAAGTTAATATTTACATATAGCTATCTAATTATATCTATATTATATAATTGACTAATTATTATTTATTATAGTTACATAAGTAATATATATGCATTATTGCATATGATTAATATTTTATTATATTAATCAATATTTATAATTATAAATATGGTTATCATTATAATATTTAATTAATATAGTTAATATTAATTAATTATATAATTTATTAATATTCATAATTTTGTAATTATTATAGTTAATTGTAATTCTTGTTGATATTATATAATATATCAATGTTATTATTAGTTATAATTTACTATACCCATAATATTAATATAGTAATTATAGTAAGATATGTTGTTATTACATTAGTTTGGTATTATAACTAATTGAAGGTATAATTAATATTTAATGATAATTATAATAGTTGGATATTAGTTACAAGTTTAATAATGTATATAATTTATTGTTATAGTTTATTATGATTATAAATTATTAATAATTAATTATTAATAATTAATTATTAAATATTAATCTATTAATGGTTAATAATTAACTAATTAGTTATATAAAATTATAACTCCAATATTATAATAACTAATTGACATAAATATTAAAATCTTATTATCTATGTATATTTAATAGTAGATTATATATATATATATATATATATATATATATATATATATATATATATATATATTGACTATATAATTAATAATATATCATGATTTAATATAGTTGGATTGGTCCATTATTAATAGTTAATCATTGTTAATATAGTTACTGTAGTCATTATAATATTATTAATAATGTATTATAAATTAAGTTACTAATATGAACTTAGCATAATTCACTATGTTTATACTAACATTATGACTATAAACTATTATAATCACACTTAAATTTATACTAACTTAATTTATCATGTATATAATAATATGCTATCATATTATAAACTAATAAACATTAACTCTTGTGATAGAAATTAAATAACTAAAAAGATATTACCTAGATAACTAGTATAAACTATTATATAAATATTTTAACATAATAATATTTATATGTATTTGTAATATACTGTATTAGTATATCTCTATGTTAATTATATATAGATGATACTTAACCTAAGTAATATTAATATGTTAGTCTAATTATTAATTATTAATATAGATTAATATTTAATTTTATGGGAAATATAATTATAAACATAATAATAGTATATAATTAATTATTTTAATTAATCTATTAATTTACTATTACTTAACTATTATTGTAGCTAAGTAATAACTTAACTTTAATATGTAAATAATCGTACCTATTATTAAATAATATTGACAATATTATACTATATTAATAACTTTAATACAAACGAATAATAGTATGAGCTAATGGTTCTATATTATTTTATCCTTAATACCAATTATCATATTCAACTAATTAATTGGTATTATTTAATAGATAAATATTAATAGTTATACATAATTGATAATTAACTAATAATTTATGAGGACATAAATATACCTCAGATATAATTATTTATTATGGATTAATCTAATTTTAATACTTAAACTAGATTATGTTAAATTAATATTATACATAGTATAATCATAATATTATTACCTACTTGGAATTAATATAACTATTTTAATTTTATTATAATTATTAATGTTAAATTATTAAATAGTATTAATTTAACATTAATACTTGTAATTATAACATAATACTTGATTATCTAATTATATATATATGATTGTCCATAATATATCAATAAGTATCACCATAATATAATTACTTATATTTATGTATATATTTTATATTATAGCTAATGAAAATAATAATATTACTTTCTTAAATGATTATATATTTAAAGACAAGGTCATTAAATTAGTGTAACTAATATATTCTTATTATGTTTAAAGTATGATTAATATAATTTATTGGTATATTTATTATAAAGATATTATCTTTATTAACAATTAGTTGGTTTGTCATTAATCTATAAACATTATTTTGTCCTAGTATAATACTTATACTGAGGATATGTTTATTGTGACTTATATAATATTTTAATGTGATTATTTGATTAATTAGTCAACTAAATTATGAATAATGTTAATAATGAGTACCTTAACTTAAGAATATTTTTACATAAGTCAACTGAATATAATATGATGACTAATTAGGTATTAATTTGTGCATTTATAAACTTTGATTATTTTATAATTTATTAGTATATGATATCATGATATATGTTATAAGATATTATGAGATGTAATTAAATAATAGATGATATAAATAATCCATCACTTAATTAATTAAGATTTGAATCCTCTTAGTTATTCTTATCATAATTAAGCTCTAATAACTTAATTAATATATTTATGAGTACCATATAACTAATTATTTATAAAGTGAACATGTTCAGATATTATCTATAATTAGTATTTGATAATTCATTATATGATCATAATTCTACATTTATATATTATATAAGTCAACCATATTATAATAACTTACTTGGTTCAAATCATGTTAGACCTATATTTAAGACCATATGTTTCATGATTTAGTTTACAATTTATAATATCTTCGCTTATTGTATATGTTATATAAGGTAAGTAATATTTAAGAGGTGTGAAAGATCTATAACCCATATAAAGGGATAACGACAATTAAATAATAAATAAATAATCCAATAGGTAGATAATAATGGGTTTGCATATGATCTACCCATGGTATGAATATCATTAGTCAATGTAATTAAAGGAAGTTCATAAAATAGAAGATAAATCTCTTTGATTATATTTATGTTATAATTATGTTAATATTGATATTCTATATTAATTCATACTAGATATTATGTTGGATAATATCAATCTTATGTAATTAATATTTTTATATTTAATATAGCTAAAATATCAATATTAACATTTATATTTAGTAAGAAAGATATATATGAAATTATATGCAATAGATGAAAGTGAAAATAATTTAGTTATATTTCTATATAAATTCATTATAATTATGACAACATAGCATAATTATAGTTAGTTTATTAAAAATTAAATATGATTTATAATGGTTGTTTGTATTATAACAAACATTATTAACCATTTGAATTAGATCATTATTAATATAGGATAATAGTTATTGGTTTAAGTATTTATTAAGAAATCAATGAATAATAATATTATTATAAAGATAACCACAACTCATCTTTTAATTTTCGAACAAGATTGGAAAAAAGTACGTGATCAAATAATAAATAAATATAATATCTTCTTATATCTCCCAAATACCAAATATTATTTTTAATTAAAAATAATTAATTAAGTTAATAATATTAGTTTATTAATATTATTAATAAACTATATAATATGATTATATTATATGGATACTTGACTATAAGTAAATACCCCATACTCTCCAATAAAATATTATAATTATCCTTATTAATAATATTATAATAAGACATATATATTTAAATTATATATAATTGCTCATAATTTATAATCAACTAATCAAGCATCAACATAAACTAATTTGAATAACTCAAATATCGATATATGTGCACTAATTAATAATATAAGTATTATGAATACTATAAATATATATCAATTAATATATTATAAATAAATTAAATTTTAAATTATTCAAATTACTTAACTCATAATATTATAATTAACATATATTATAACTTTATCCCTACTTCAATTATACCAAATATAAACATTAAATATATCATGATAATATTATATGTAAACTTAATTAGTATAATATAGTTATTACCATGATAGGTTTATATAATAATATAGTATAGTGTAATTTCATTAATTACTAATCATAGTATTATTCCATATATATCATAAACTAGTAGTAAACCTATAATACTCAAACATTAAATACAATATATTAAAATGGAGAAAAACTTTAGTTATAATAATCATATTAAATTATTGTAATATAATTTAATTATGTAAACTTATAATACTTAAATTATATAACATATAGTGATTAATGATATAATCTTATTTTTAATGATATCTTAATTAATATATATATGAATAATATTGACCTTAGCTAAGCAATAATTAAGTTATTAGTTATACATATAATAACTAATTATTTATAATATAGTCAATCTATAAAATATATAATACTAATATATTAAATCAAATAGTAGCTTATAATTTTGTTAATTAACTATAATTAGGTAATATTTTTATTAATTATAACTATTAATATTAATAAAATAATTATTATAATAAAAACTAGTTAGGTAATTATAATTCAATATAATTAGTATGTAATTATTATTGACATTTAGATTATCATTATTTATTATAATATAACTATTGCAGTTCTTAAATTACATATTCCAGTTAATCTTTTGAAAATATACCTAGTATAACATAGTTTAAATATTAATGTTATTAGTCATAAAAGATATTTATGAGTAAATTATCATATTTAATTAGATGAATTAATCTACTATAGTGAATATTTCTTCCACATATTTTTTTACTAATTTGTAATAAAACATGATATCTCTTATGACATAATTTATAATTAATAAATTAATTATATAAACATAATAACTATTATAGCCATTTATGAAAATGATATATTTATGGAATTCCTAAAAATAATTAAAATATATTAGATGCACTTGACTATTAAAATTGGTAGGGTAAGTTTAATAATAGGAATAACCATATTAATCAATTAGAGTATTATAATAAATATTAACCCTATATTAATGTTATATTTCTATTAGTTAAAATAATAAATTATTTATATATTCTATTTAACTTATAATATTATATAATATAACTCATTAGTTAAGTAATTATCAATTATACTAGATATAAGAATATCCCTAATGATAGATAACTATAATTGTAAACCTCCTTAAAAATATGTATGATTATATTATTATAATTATATCTAATAAGATATGGATATAATAAAGTTAATAATTAACCATAATATATGAATATTAACATAATTAATTGGATAAATTATTAAATAATTATAATTATATTGTAATAAATAATAATATAGTCAATATTATATATTATAATTAAGTTAAATTATAATATTATAATTAGCATTAATTAACATTAATTAATTATAATTATATAAGGTATATTTTTGATTATAGTATATCTATATAATCATTAACATTATGAATTATATTATCATAATTATTTTAATAATAATATGATTTATAATAATATTATAATATAATAACCATAAATTAAACTATGATTACAATTTATAGTAAATGACTAATTGGTTATTAATAGTATACTTAAGATAATATTATAACTATATAAATTAACTATTTGATTAATATATTATATAATTGAATAATAATATTAATTAATATATATTTTATATATAAATAAATAAAATCATAATGATATAGTGACCTAATATATTTAATAATAAAAAACTATCATTAGTAAATTATTATACATATCCCATTTATTATACTATAAAATGTATAATAACTAATATAATCTATTAATTAATAATAACAAGATAATATTATAGATTAATTAATATAGACAATAATATGTAAATAGTATAATTAAATTATAAAATATACTTATTTTGGAATAATTAATAATAATAATAATTAATAATTAATATATAGTATAATTAGTTAATAACATATCTTATCAATTATTAACATTATATAATATAGTATCATGGTATATGTTATATATATTAAGTATAGATTAATATTAGTAATAATGAATGGTTATTAATTATAATTAAATTATTAATATGTATAACATATACCAAGTATAGACTAATATTAGTAATAATTAATGATTATTAATTATAATTAAATTATTAATCAATTAATATATACAATATGATAATTAACATTAATAATATAATAAATCATAATTAATATAATTATATATATTATTATGATTTAATTAATACCATTAATTATAAACTATGTTAATTAATGGATAATATTATGATTAACTTATTATAATTATATATACTATAACATTATATACGTATAATAGTTCCACTAATATTAATATTATCCTTATAACATACTAGGTATTACCTCATAATATAGACTAACTATCATAATATTACAAGACCATAATCATATTGATTATGTTAAATGATTAGGACTATTCTAATAGTCCTAACTAATATTACTATTTATAGATTAATTAATAAGTAATTTAATATTAACTTAATAGTCAATATAGTTATAGTATCTATAAATATAACTATAATAGTAAATATAGTTGATATTTATTATATAAAGATAACTAATATTAATTATATTATTATAACAATAACATATAATACTATATACTAATTAACTATATTAATATTATAATAGTTATAATAACTAATAACTTATATATTATATAAGTTAATGGAGTTGGTAATTAACCGTTATATATATAATAATAATATTACTAATATACCTTTAATGCAATCTTAGAATTAATTAACTATATAATATAACTAATTAATAATAACTATAATATGTAACTAATTAATAATAATTAATAATAGTAACTAGTAATATAATATACTATTTATTATGTTATAATATAAGTATACATACTCTATTATGATATTAATATATCATAACCTTAATAATATATATACTTTAATGGAGTTGGTAACTTATTAATATTATAAGTTATTACTCATAATAACTAAATTATAATATGGACTAATATATGTATATAATTATGAGTATTTATTAACTATTAATAAATTAAGTATGACACTAATAATAATATTAGTAAAAAATCTAAATATAAGTTAATTATTTATATTAGTCAAATTATATATAATCATTAAAATATATGACAAATTATAATATCAATTAATTTTTATAAGTTAATATAACTAATTATAGTAGCTATCAATATTATAATAATTATTAATATGATTACCATAATAATACTATTAATTAAGTTAATTATTATAAGACTAGTAATTAAGTTAATATTATAATATAATAATAATTATTAGTATGATTAACATAATTATACTATTAATTAAGTTAATTATTATAAGACTAATAATTAAGCTAATATTATATTTAATTATGTTATAAGTAATAATTAAATTAGATATTATAATTAGTTAAAATTAAACTAGATATAGTTATAATCACTAATTAATTAATATGGGCATAATAATATTAATTATTATATATTATTATTATTATTAAATTAATATATTAATTACTATAATATAAATTAATGTATAATAATTTCTATTATTAATAATAATAGTATTATAATATAATAATTATAAACTAATCTAATAATATAATATAATTAATTAATTAACAACTATATAAACATAATTATAAGTACAAATATTAATCATTATAATCATTATTAGTTTAATTATGACCTATTATAATATTCATTAATTAAATTAGGTACTTGGTAATCATATATAACTAATGAACTATCTTAATTATTATAATAACTAGTGTTACTAGATAATAGTATATTAACTAATTGTAATATTATTAGCCTATAATATATTAATCATGCTATATCATGTAATAATTAGTTGTATTACTAGTTAATTAACTGTAATAATTATAAAGTTATATACCATAAGGATTATATTTATATATACTATTAATTACTATAAACTATAGCATAACTATAGTTAATTATAATATACCAAATAACTTGTTAAACCGTATATGATTATATTATTAATCATAATATTATGATTAATAACATATGTAAATATAATCCTTATGGTATCTAACTTTATAATTATTATAGTTAATCAATTATAAGTTAATATTAATGATAAATTAAGTATAATTTATATATAATCTTGTTAGATCAACACACCCTCACTTTCTTGCTTTTACAAATGGGATGTTTAATAACATCTAAACCTTGAAATCTTGTTTGAAGGAGTTATTTCTTTAGAATTTAAAGATCATCCACTTGAAAGGGATACATTTTATATATGATTAATGATAATTATATATTTTTTAACTAACTCTACCAATTTTTTTTTTTGAGGATTGACTTGTAGGTTGCATAAAAGAGGCTAGGTTTCCTTTGCAGAAAGCCCTAACATTTGAATTCAAAAGTTGGCAGAAAGCTTAAGGAGGAAATGGACCTTTGGGGTTTCTTGAAGTATCCCTTCAAAAAATTTGTCTTGGGACACTTTGGCATAAAGTAACCTTTTAGAAAAGGAGCCCATAGTTGATGAGGCTTATTTCATGTGCATCTTCACAAATATAGTGATCCACGCTTCATCACAGGATTTAATCTGATGATGCGAAATAACCAAGGGATTTCATCTTAATCAAAGTTTAAGTGGCTAATCAAAAGAGATTCAAGGGACCCCATAGCCTGAATATTTGGTCACATGGCCCAAAAAACGTATTTTTGGTTTAAAGAATAATGTGTTTTTTAACACAACATGATCACAAGGCTTAAAATTAAGCCCCATAAATGCATTATATGATCTTAAATTTGACAGCCTTGTTTCTGTCATTTGACATCTATGAGGAAATTTTTGACGTTCATGAGGATGTCAAATTTAAGATAATCTGAGAACCTTATATGAGCTTAAATTTGACAGCCTCACACCCACCATTTGAATATGTGAGGACATTTTTGACATTTGTGAGGACATAAAATTTATGATACTCTAAATATCTTAAATGAGATTAAATTTGATAACCTTGTGCCCATCATTTGACATCTTTGAGAACATTTTTGATGATCATGAGGATGTCAAATTTAAGATAATCTAAACTTTTAGACCTAGTAAAGGGATGTATCTCTTGACCCTCAAAAGGACCCTTTCACATTTTTTTTCAACATAGGAGCTCAGTCTAATGGATTTAACCTAAGTTTTTATCAAAGATTGGGACTTATTTCATGTGCATCTTCATAAATCTAATGGTCCATGCTTCATTTTAGGATTTGATCTGACAGTGTGACATGGCCAAAGACTTTTCAATGATGATAGAGCATAAGGAAGGTGACTAATTAGAAAAGAATTCACATATTAGGATCAATGGGCCACACTCATTCATGGATCTAATCCAATGATGTGAAATACAAGAAATTTTCAAAAACTAACAAATAACTTCTGAAAAGATTTTTGTGGGAGTAATATGAGCAAATTTATCAATTTTCCACCTCTACCATTAAAGAGGGAAAAGCCCTAGATCATCAACATAAAACCCTATTCTTTATTCAATTGAGCCATAATTGTATTCAAAAAATCTAAAAATCACCTTAAGAAGAGCTAAAATACTTAGTGAAATCATACAGTTGAAAAATAATCAAGCCAATTGAGGAATTATGGCTGTAGCAAGATAATAATGGTGAGAGGAGGTAGAAGTTTACTTATCAATTGACAGTGAAGGAAGATGTTACAAGGATACAGAACTAGATATGGAAGCTTTGAATAATGGTTTAAAGAAATGGTCTAAAATATTCTTTATGGTCGACTTTTTATAACCATTGGCTTACAGTGAGTAATGAATTACTACAATATAGAGGAAACATGAAGATATCATGGCAATCCAAATGTCTGGACTCCACTTCACAATTGCCAAACCTAAGGTACTCCATTATGTTGATATCCTATCTCCTATGTTTGTTGATTATAGAATAGATGGAGAATGGATTATTAGAGAGGGTACATCAAATAAGGTTGCCTATATAGCTCCAATAGCTTTTGAAGGCTACTATAAGCTTCCCAAGGCTCACATAGACCTCCTTGCAATCAAGGAATGGACCACTAAGAATGAATTAGATAATATCTTAAGACCATGGATAAATAGGGGAACTCATGTAATGAGAAATCATAATGGTAAAATCCTAATTTTATAATTCAAAGAGGGGATTAGGATCATCATGACCTTATTAAATAGAGATTAATGAGCAACAATTACATACTATGTTGACCGCAGGTGGGTCTCCTATATCTATTTTATGGTAGAAGAGAAATTGACACCACTTATTGGAGAAATGATAAGTATCCATTTAGGAAAGCAATTCAATGGGATTAAAAGGAAAATGAGTCAGCTCTTCACTATGATGTCTTACTTGCTAGATTCCTTCATGGCTTTTACCTTTTTACCTACCATCAGGAATTGGTCTCCCCAAAACAAGATTACAATTTCTCACCATAACTCTAAATTGCACATATTTAAGTATAGGGACCACATGTAATTTATTTATGATTACATATATCCCACTCTAGTTGGGATAATTATTGAAAGCTTAATGCCTAGGGTTCCCCCTCTCATTAGGTAGTTTGTAGAGCCCATTGATGACATATGGCTCTATCTTGATTGTACAATCATTAGGATTGAAGGAATCCAAACCTAGCCCTTTAGATTACAAGTGCATGTCCCAATCAAACTAGTTGAGAGTGAGATTTCTCATCAAATCCTTCATGGTATAGACCATGTATATAGGGAAAAGAAGAAAGGCATCTTACATCTCTTCCCATATCTAATTAGGAGGACAATGATTCATGGATGGAAGCAATTAGAGATCTTAGCAAGGAATAAAGAGACATTCGAATTCTAATTGGATGACCTCAAGACATGGGATCCAAAGGGCAATGTGCTCTCCCATCTATAGTCTAAGAAACTACATAAGATCCCTTATGAACATCAATTGGTTCTTTATGACCACATATACACAAAGGCAACCAACTTTGAGGAAGTACTGGCTAGATCTAAGGGGTGTGGATTTAGATTGGAACATAGATTGTAGAGGGAAGAGAAACCATTAGGGAAAGGTGGTAAATGAATCCCTTGCAATACCACCTCTTACCTTCTAATTTAGGTCCACCATAGGTGCCTCAAGGTCTACCTCAACAAAAACAACTACCTCAGTAATAAGTGCCTAAAATTGAGGGACCTAATGAAAAAAATAGAATATAGGTAAGGAGAGAGACCCTCTACCTTAGCTCTACCTCAAATACCCCCCTTCCCTTTGGAATACATTGACATGGTTGCTTTGGAGCCTTATGAAATAGTGGATGATTTCTTTAAGGAGCTTGCAGATACTTATGGGTCAGACAAGGAAAATAATGATGAAAAATACACAATTGAGGTTACACTAATTGAGGGTCCTCAAGTTGAAGAAATAAAAAAATGCAAGGAGGTTGCCTTAGATTTGGTTCCTATGACCAAAAGAAAAAGGGAGAAAAATATGGCTTTGGTGCCTAGAACGTCCAAGAAGCCCAAGTGGATTCACCCAAAAAGTGAGGTGAAATTTTTTAGTGATGAATTTCCCATACATAGACCCATCAAGCTTGATTGGTTCATTTATGGGAAGTTCTAAAAGATACCCTCTCAGATGCATTCATGGGCTTTGACCAACACTACCAACGTTGAATTCAATGATGAGATCTAGCTCTAGATCTTAGAGCTTATGAAAGAACAAGAAGAGAGGAGAATGATTGAGGCTGCTAAGGAAAGCAATAAGAGAATGGAAGAACTAGGGCAATCAGTAGGGGCTAGTCTCAAAAAACTAGATGTTTCAAAGCTTTTAGAAGTGGAGCCCAAGGTGCAATTCAACCCTGATATAGTTATAATTGAAAAAGTTACCATGAAGAAGGCAACCATTAGAATTGAAGAAATCACTCTCTAAAGAGTGGAACCATTTGTGGGACTCACTCCAATCCAAGGCCAGGTAGTAGGAGAGCACCCCATTCATCAAGAAGATATTTCAAGTATGGTGCAAGCCCAATAAAAAATGGTTATGGTGGGAATTTAGGGAATGAAACAAAGGATATTGAACTTGGAGAAGGAGAAGAAGGACTTGGAGGCATAAGTCTCATTATCAGTTCCAAAAGACCTACTAAGCATGTTAAATAAGTACCTCCTAGATACCTTTGAGTGATTAAAGGCTATCAAAATTAGGCTAAATACCTTTGAAATTTAAGCCAAGAGGGTACAAACATTGATACAACAGTGGCAAGAAACTAAATACTAGGTAATAGAGTTGATCAAAGTGCACATCATTAAACAACCCCTAGATTTCAAAATCATTAAATAAAGGCAATTGGATGCCATTCAAGGGATCCTAGTGGATCAAATAAAAGAATTAAGATCATGGTGTAATAGGACCAATGAATTAATGGAGGAAGATAAGGACCTATTGTGCATAATTGAGAAGTTGCTAGGAGCCCTATTGGTAACCCCTTCTCAACCTACTACCACTAGCATAATGCATGATATGGAGTTCCAACATAGAGTCCAAGCCTTCATCCAAAAAATCAAGGATGAAAATTGGGGCCAATCTAATACAGATAATTTAAAAGTCCTCAATATCATCCTTGAAATAGGGGAGCAGATTACAGAGGCAAGGTGCTTGCAAGAGGTCACTATCAAAAGTGACAAAGAATATAATACATTGGTTGAACAACAAGAAGAGAGTCTAATGAATCCTGTAGTGGATTTTGAGATAATAAAAAAACAATACACCAAGGTGAAAGACTTTCTTCAGCCTAAGTGATCAAGGGGGGGGTGACCCACCAGCCCAATACCAAAGCCAGGATTATTCTTTGTAAATTGTATATGCTAGTTTATTAGCATATATTAATCTTTTGATCTAGTAGGTGCCTGAAGGCTATATGTAATATAGAATTATTTGTAAAAGGATAGTTGTAATTATCTCTTGTAAAGGTTTGAAGGAAATATGACTAGTGCACTACTTATACCCTCTATAAATAGGTGGGTGTTACCATTTGTAAAAGGGAGAGGATTTTGAGCAATTTTATACTAGACTAATTAATACAATTTGAATTCTAAAAAGATTGTCTGGGTTGTGTTATATTATTTTTTCTTTATCTCAATTATAGGTGGGTTTCTTAGATTTGAATAGTTCTTGGATAGATGAGTTATATTTCATGTTCATGAGGTTTCTATTTTGTGATTTGCTAGACTAGTTGAAGGATTCTATGTTTGCTTCATTTTATTTTCTCTGTATTTGAATGTTCTTATGAAATTTAGATTAACATAGCAAACTCTTTAATTAATATTGAATTTTACTCATAATTCATATATTTCCTTTGAATCTTGCCTAATTTTTGATGAAGCTTGGGCTTATGCCATTTTGCATCACTAATTGGTTAAATATATACTCAAATTAAAAAGGACTCTATCATTATGTTTGGGATTAATGCTTGCAATCATGTTTCTTCTCTACCTTACCCTACCTTTTTCTTATTTTTTTCAATAATCACTTTAGCTTAAGATCATTGTAAATATTCACTTAGATTAACTTAGAGCTAGAAGCCTTGATTAGGAAGACCACAAAACTGCAAAGAATTTAGACCCTGGTGACTCCCAACCACCACATCAAAAAAGTTTTGTGGGCATCACTAATAATTTTTTAAATATTATACCATAGACATATTATTTGTCACAAACTACAACTCATGCCTTGGATTCTTGTAATCCTAAAATGAGAAGTATTCATTAACACTAGGGAGCACTCTATGGAGCAATTGGAAGCATCAACAAGAGGTGATCCCCATTGGCACTAGAAGGAGGGCCTCATCTTTGTAAGTATAATTATTTTATTGGTTAAGCTTAGAGTATATTTATGTCCTTTTTAAATATCTTTTCTCTATCAGTGTTTTCTTGCTCATCTTTGTGCTTAGTAAGGAAAAGATCCTTGTTCTTTGTGAAATTTAGTTCAAAATCTAGTAATTATAACTTTAAAATTGAGAATTCTTGATGCTTGAGATAAGAAAAATTTATTTTGGTTAAGGATTGATGTTATCTTGTGAAATTTGAGTCCAATTCTTCAAATGATGCAAAGGATGGTCATCTTTGCATGATTAGACATATCTTTGAGCTAATTAGTCAAAGATCGGTGTCCTTCATCATTTCATAAGCTTTATAAAATAGGCTTAATGTGCATGTCATTTGTTGTTATTTGTGGGAATTAACATGTTATATCATATTTCAAGGCAAGATTCTTTGTTTTCAAGTTGGAATTACCTAGAATTAGGACTAGATCTCATTCAAAAACCAGGGAACCTCTGCTTGAACTCGAGACACACCAATGGACTAGAAAGGATAAAGGAAGGTGTAGACATTCAAAATATTTTCCATATTCACCCCTACATGTATTCCATACATTCAACCTTTGACTAGATATGGCTTGGCTTGGAAGTTCTCCTATCAATGTTCCAGGTATAGTTCATGATTTGCCACAAAATCCTAGGAAATATTTACCTATTTTTTGGTCCAACTAGTATGGTCACTACTAAGGAACATGTCAAGTAATTTAAAGCTACTCTTAGGATCTTAAATGTCATTCATGAGGATGTATCTTGTAGGTCATTTCCTTTTACCTTCAAAGATGCTGCTTATGAATGGTTCTTAAAACTGCCAGACAATTGTATCACTTCTTGGAATAATTTTGACACCATCTTTATTGATCAATTTGGGAAGATCATTAACCCTTGTGTTACATATCATCAATTTACTACCATCAAGAGAGATCCAAGTGAGCCTGTTAGGTCTTTAATTTTAGATTTCAAAATATGTTCAACAGAACCATAGATCCTTATAAGCCTAATGAACCTTTGGCCTTAAAGATCTATAAAGATGTTGTGGATCCCATGGCTTATATGTTTCTTAAGAGAATTATCCCAGATATTACCACATTTTCTCAAGATTATTTAGAAGTGGTGGTCATTAGTGACCAAATGTAGCCTCAAGGGCAACTAGATTACTCAATTCCAAATGTCAACCCACAGATGCTATCCTTGAATCTTTTCCTAGCTAATAACTAGAATGTTCCATCTTTGAATCAAATATTAGCTCTAACTATCTTGCCTACTAGTCATGCTACTTCCAATTAGAATTTAGGTTTCTTAAGTCAGTAAACTACTAATGGATCTCAAGCCAATGGTCAAAAGGCCCTAATACCAGTCAACATTGCTAACAATAGTTAAGTTCAAACTTTTGATGCTCTAAAGAATGAAAGTGAGTCTCTGCTCAAGATGGTCCAGAAGCTCAGCACAAACTTCTTGTAGTTGCAAAAGCAAGTTGGTAATGCTAACGATAGCTATAGAAGAAACTTCACCTTCCAAAATTTTAACAAACTTGGGGATCAATTCTCGAATGATAACTTCTTTAATAACAACAAAGCCAATGATCCTTCTTCATCTAACAAGAAGACTATGGACATTAATCTAATAGATATTGCTCTACCTAATTATTTTAGGGTGCATGCCACTTCTAAGCATGGTGAGATAGACTATATTAAACTTTGTAAAGCTTTTGAAGCCTTCTAGGAAGAGCTTGGACACCTTTGAGGTTATCCCAAATAAGGACAATATTATTAGTACTTTCAAAGATAAAACACAAGATCAATTACACATGGTAGAGACCTTTCAATTTCCCTTTTAGGAAGATAATGAACCTGATAATATTCTTGAAGAAATCCAAGCATTTAAATAATTCCTAAAGACTTACCCTCTAAGGAATAGGGAGCAAAGATAGCCTTTGAATACTTCTACTCCCCCTAATAACTATGGGACTCCCCCAAATACATCTTCAAAGAATGATCTTGAACCACCCAAAGGTAGTTATTTTAAGCCTTTAGCTAAACCTTTGAATAAGATTCGATACAATATTGATGAGGACATGAATAAAATTAAGGAAAATATCACTCTACATGAATTAACACAGATAAATGAGCAAAGAGATATTCTCTTGGAATCCTTGTCCAAAAATCTTGGAAAGCCATTAAAGAATGATACTACCAATGTAACTATGCAAGTGAAAAAATTAAAATCTCCACCTTTTCTGCTCATAATTAGAGTGTTTGGTAAGAATTTCCATAATTGCCTGTTAGATTCAGGAGCTTCAACTAATATTATGCCAGCTAGAATTTGTGAGCAACTGGGATTAAACCCAATAAAGTTAGACCAAGTGGTCACACAACTGGATAAATCAAAAGTCAAAGTCATTGGAGAATTTCTTAATGTGCATATTTGATTGGCAAGTGAATCTAGAGTTCAATAATTTATTGACATTCAAGTAGTAGACATCCCTAATGCTTATGGGTTACTTCTAAGTAGGGAATGGACCAAATCTTTGAATGGGTATATATCCACTGATTGTTCTCATTTGTGGCTACCATGGAAAGGTGTTCCTAATTAGATAAGAGTTGAGAGAGATCCAAGGATGAATCATATGATAACTAAGTATAATGTAGTTAATGAGAGGGTAAACTTCCTTGATTCTGATCTTGGAATTTTCACTTTAGAAATTGCACAAAAACAAGATTCTAGAACACCCCCTCCAACACCTGGATTATGGAAATTACATGTTGATGGAGCCAAATACAAATTAGGGTTAAGAGCTAGCATTGTGTTAGTAGACCTTGTAGATAAGAACTACCTTGCATCTTATAGATTGTTTTCCTTGCACTAATAACTTAGCTGAGTACGAAGCTCTCATCTTAGGACTACAACTTGCCATCAAGCACAAAGTCAAGGAACTTTTGGTCTATGAAGACTCTGAACTTGTGGTCAACCAAGTGAGGAGTAAGTACCATTGCAAGTAGTCTTACTTAAATAAATACAAGTTTAGGGTATGGGATTTGATTGAGTCTTTTGATGCTTTCAACATATTAACTATTCCAAGGGAAGAAAACAAGGCTACTGATGAGCTTGCTTCTACTACAACCAACCTCATGCCAAATCAAGATTCTTGTGACTTTAGCATTGAGTTGGTACCTTACCACTCGGTCCCTAATAATGTCAATCAATTCCAAGTTTTCAATGATGATCAACAGATCATCAATTTCTTGGCTAACTCTAGGGCCTTTGAGGCCCATATCATTGATAAAGTAGATGAAGGTTCTCTTGAAAAAGAGCCTAATGGAAGATCATCCAACTTAGTGATAAAAAATACCTAAAGGGATGATCTCTTTAGAGAGGCTATTTGATCATGTTAAGCTTACATATATACTTAAGGTACCTAAAGTGAGTGGAAAAGATTACCAGCCAGTAGATCTCAGTCCAAAAGACCAACCTCAACCATTGAACATGGGAAAAGCATGAACTAAAATGGAAAATAAGAAAGCAAGAGAATTGCTCACAATGTATAAAGATGTCATTGATTGGTATTATGAAGACCTAAAGATATTTTATCCAAGAGTTTTAACTCATACAATACCTCTCAAAGAAAAGTACAAGCCTTTTAGGTAAAAATAAAGGCTAGTCAATCCTTTTTAGAACCTATGATCTATGAGGAGGTAAGGAAACTATTGGATGCAAGGATTGTCTTTCCTATCAGACACTCCACTTGGGTTGCTAACTTGGTTTTAGTAAGAAATAATAATGGGAAGATTAGATTATGCATTGACTTTAGGAACTTGAACAAAGCTTTCAAAAAGGATAACTATCCTCTACCTTATTTATACCAAGTCATACAAGTTATCTTAGGATCAGCTATGATGTCCTTCTTGGATGGATTCTTAGGGTATAACCAAGTATTGGTTGACAAAGAAGATAGGATGAAAATAGCTTTTCTACAACCAAATGGGGAACCTATGCCTATAAGAGGATGCCCTTTGGGCTTATCAATGCAGGAGAAACATTTCAAATGGACATGGACCATGATTTTGAAGGTTTGGTAGGCAAATGTATCATCATATATATGGATGATTTGATAGTTTTCTCCAAGAATAGAGAAGATCACTTCATGCACTTACAACAAGTGTTTGAAAGATGCAGAAGGTATGGCATTTCCATCACCTAAAAAAGAGTATATCTTGTGTCATAAAAGGGAAACTACTAGGCCATGTTATTACCAATCAAGGTATCTCCATAGATATTGACATAAGGTAGGCTATCTCCAAAATTGAGTTGCCTAATAGTAGAAAAGAGCTTAAATCATTCTTTGGGAAAATTAAATTTATAAGAAAATTCATCTAAGGCTTTGCTGAAATTGTCAAGCCTTTGAATGACATGCTGAATAAGGATGCCAAGATATCTTGGAATTAAGAATATAAGAAATCCTTTGATAACATTAAAAAATATATCAATGAATCTCCAATCCTCATTAGTCCTAACTTATCAAAATATTTCTATCTATACTCATTTACCTCTAAACATATTATGGCTATAGTATTGAGTCAAAATAATGATGGGAATGATCCTCCCATAGCTTTCATGAGCACCAATTTTAAGAATGCTAAAGGGAACTATTTTGTGATTGAAAAATAAGCTTATGCATTAGTGAAAGCAATTAATAAATTCTAGCATTATATCCTTAGGCACAAGGTACATGCCATTTTTATAGACCCAACTACAAAGCTTATGCTGAGTCAAAATGAGCTTGGAGAAAGAAGAGGCAAATGGATCTTAGTTTTGTAAGAATATGACATCGAAATGAAGATTTCCAAGTTGGTAATGGTCCAAGGCATAGTTCAAATTATTTCCAATATAAACCCTAAGCTCCATGTCATGCAAGTCAACTAGAAAAACTTCCAGCCTAATGAGTGGTATGACCCTATCATCAACTTATTTATCAATGGTGTTTATCCCCTAGGACTTACAAGAGAGAAAAGGAGAGCCTTGAGGCTCAAATAATCTCATTACCTCATCAAGAATAGAGTCTTATACAGATGGAACTATGAAGGAGTTTACTTAAGATGTGTATCCAAAGAAGAAGCAAATCAAGTAATGACTACCTTCCATGAGAAGCTAGGAAGTGGACACCCTTCAAGAAGAACCAAAAATCATAAGATCCTTAGAGATGGTTATTATTGGCCTACCCTCTTTAAAGGTGCTCATAAACATGTGAGGGAGTGCCATGCATGTTATATATTCAACACAAAAGAGCCAAAGGTATCCATGCCTTTGCAACATGTGATAGTTGACAAACCCTTTGCATAATGGGTGTTGGCCTTTGTAAGGGTGATCAAACCTAATTATTTTGAAAGACATAAGTTTTTCCTTACTGTAACTGAATATTGTACAAGATAGAGTGAAGTTATTTCCACTAAATATTTCAAGGCAGAAGAGGTAATTAACTTCATAGAAGTAAACATTTGCACAAGATTTGGAACCCCACTCTATTTGGTCTATGATAATGGATATGCCTTCACTTCTATGGAGATGACTGAATGGGCATATGACAATGGCATTATTATAAAATTTGCATCTGATTATTATCCCTAAGGGAATGGAGTATACAAATATAAAAATAAGAATTTGATGAAGGCTATCAAGAAGTCTATGGAAGATAAACCAAGAACATGGCATAAGCTCCTAAAGTATGCACTATGAGTAGATAGGATAAGAATTAAATAAGTTCTCAAGGCTTCACCATTACTGGTGTATGGATATGAACCTATCTTCCCCATAACCCTCAAGTTTCCTATATTTAACTTCATGAAAGAGTACATGGAACAAAGCCAAGACCTTGCTGCCTCAAGGTTGTTAGATATTGTTTAGATGGAACATGCTAGGGATAGAACATTTGCTGAATTTAGCAGACATCAAGAAACAATGAAAAGGTGGTTTGATAAAGTATAAAAAATCAAAGTGTTTAGGCAAGGAGACTTATTCCTCCTCTAGGACAAAGATTTAGAGACAAAAATGAATCATGGTAAATTCACACCTTTGTGGATTGGGCCATATCATATTGCAGAGACATTAGGAAATAACACCACTTAAATTGAAAGACCTCCAAGGAACATAGTTCATCTTGCCCACCAATGTGAAGTACCTCAAACATTACTTTGATACTTCCCCACAAAGAGTCTTCATGGAGCAAAAGTTGTAAGATAGTTAGATTTGAGTAGGTAGGCTAGATAGTTTCTCTTCTTGCTTTGCCATGTTGTTTTACTTGTACTTATTTGTTTACTTCCTACTTGTTGCTTTCTATCATGTGTTTGCTTTTACTTGGTTGTGATCTTTTTTTTCCAAAAAGTCTTAAGGATAACTTTGCTTGAGTTTTCATGAGATTTCTTAAAATTCCAATACTTTTAAGTAGGGATAAGAATCTTGTAATGATGACCATAGGTTGTCATAAAGCACCATGATGCAACTCAAAGGCAATGGTGTAGATTGATTTAGAAGTTAATTATCATGACAAGTCTTAAGCATAATCTTAAATCAAGGTTTGGTTGAAATAATAATCATTTGTTTTAGAAGAAAACTTAGGATGTTGAGGCACATTTCATGTTAGCACTTAAAACACATCCTTATCTAGGATAGAGGTTACAACTAAAAGTGATTACTCCAAGAATCAAACACTTGACCAAATCCTTAAAACTAGGCTATATTGGTCCCCGACCTTTGCAAAAGGACCTAGAAAAGAAGAAGAAAATTATTACAAAATCTATGGAAATAAAAGTAAAGGTGATTATGGTAACCTCCACTATGTCTATGGATGCCTGGCTAGTAGTGGAGCAAGGCCTAGAGTGGGACCAAAGGTATCTTTATTGGGGCTATAAATGCCTAGATAAAAACAAACCAATGCCTAAGCCTCCCTTGAATAAAGAGAAACTATTTTCAATAAATATTTAAAATGCTCAAAGTCAAGTGTTATGACCAAAGGTATGACCTAGATGTTACCTTCCAAAGTTCCACAAAAAATAATAAGTGGAATCAAAGAATACACTACATGTTTGTGTTTCAACATTTTGAGTTTGAACTTTACACATGTGAGGTTTACTCCAACCAAGGCTGGATTTAGACAATGTTATAGATCTAATGGATGAAAGACTTATGAATTGATCTAAACCAGAGCCTTAGGTTCTAACATATTACTATGTTTCCTCGGTGAGTCACCATTTGTTGGATAAACATATCCCCACTTTCTTGATTTTACAAATGGGGGACCCTTATTAATGTTCAGTAACATTTGAACCTTGAAATCATGCTCAAAGGAGTTATTTATTTAGAATTTGAATATCATCCACTTGAAAGGGACACACTTTATATAGGCTTACTGATAATTATATGTTTTTTAACTAACTCTACTAATGTTTTTTATCTTTGAGGATTGGATTGTAGGTTACATAAAAGAGGCTAGGTTTCATTTGTAGAAATCCCTAACATTTGAATTCAAAAGTTGGCGGAAAGCTTAATGAAGAAATGGACCTCAAGGTTTCTTGAAGTATCCCTTCAAAAAAATTGTCTTGGGATAATTTGGCATAAAGTAACCTTTCAAAAAAGGAGCCCATAGTTGACGAGGCTTATTTCATGTGCATCTTCATAGATCTAATGATCCATGCTTAATCACAGGATTCAATCCGATGATGTGAAATAACTGAGGGCTTTTGTCTTAATCAAAGTTTAAGTGTCCAATCAAAAGAGATTCAAGGGACCCCATAGCTTGAAGATTTGGTCACATGGCCTAAAGAGCATATTTTTGGTTTAAAGAATAATGTGTTTTTCAACACAACATGATCACAAGGCTTAAGCTTAGGCTCCCTAATTACATTATAAGATCTTAAATTTGATAGCCTCACATCTATCATTTTACATCTACGAGGGCATTTTTGACTTTCACAAGGATGTCAAATTTAAGATACTCCAAGTACCTTATACGAGCTTAAATTCAACAACCTCATGTCTATAATTTGACATCTACAAAGACATTTTTGACATTCATGGGGATGTCAAATTTATGATACTCTAAATACCTTAGATGAGCTTAAATTTGATAGCCTTGCACCCATCATTTGATGTTTGTGAGGACATTTTTGATGATTGTGAGGACGCCAAATTTAAGATAGTCTAAACTTTTAGACCTAACAAAGGGATGTATCTCTTGACCCTCAAAAGGACCCTTTCACATTTTTTTTCAACATAAGAGCTTAGTATAATGGATTTAACCTAAGTTTTTATCAAAGATTGAGACTTATTTCATGTGCATCTTCATAGATCCAATGGTCCATGCTTCATCATATCATTTGATCTAATGGTGTGACATGGTTGAAGACTTTTCAATGATGATAGAGCATAATGAAGGTGACCAATCAAAAAATACTTCATGGATCGGGATCAATGGGCCACACTCACTCATGGATCTAATCCAATGATGTGAAATACAGGAAAATTTCAAAGACTAATGACTAGCTTCTGAAAAGACTTTCATGGGAGTAACACGAGCAAATTTATGAATTTTAGACCTCTACCATTAAATCAAGAAAATCCCTAGCTCACCAATGTAAAATCCTATTCCTTATTTAATTGAGCCACAATTGTATTAAAAAAAGCTAAAAATCACCTTGAAAAGAGCCAAAAGATATAACAAAATCATACAGTTAAAAAAAATCAAGCCAATTGAGGAATTATGGTTATAAAAAGACAACAATGGTGAGAGGAGGCAAAATTTTACTTATCAATTGACAGTGAAGGAAGATGTACAAGGATACATAACTATACATGGAAGCTTTGAATAATGGTTTAAAGAATTGGTCTGAAATCTTCTTTATGGTGGACTTGATACAACCATTGGCTCCCAATGAGTAATGAATTACTGTAGTATAGAGGAAACATGAAGATCTCATGGCAATCCAAATGTTTGAACTCCACCTCATAGATGCCAAACTTAAGGTACTCCATTGTGTCGATATCCTAGCTCCTATGTTTGTTGATTATATAATAGATGGAGACTAGATAATTAGAGAGGGTACATCAAAAAAGGTTGCCTATATAGCTCTAGTATCTTTTTAAGGCCACTATAAGCTTTCCAAAGCTCACATAGACCTCCCTGTAATCAAGGAATGGACCACTAAGAATGACTTAGATAATATCTTAAGACCATAGATGAATAGGGGAACCATATAATAAGAAATCATAGTGGTAGAATCCCAATTGTAAAATTTAGGTTGGGGATCAGGAGCATTATGACCTTGTTAAATAAAGATTTGAGAGCAATAATCACATCTTATGTTGACCCCAGGTGGTTCTCCAATATCTATTTTATAGTATAAGAGAAATTGACTCCACCTATTGGAGAAATGATAAGTATCCATTTGGGAAGGTAGTTTAATGGGATTAAAAGGAAAATGAGTCAGCTCCTCACTATGATGTCTTACTTGTTGTATTTCATCATGGATTCTACCTTTTTCCTTGCCATCAAGAATTGGTCTCCCCACATCAAGATTACAGTTTCTCACCATAACTCCAAATTACACATATTCAAGTAAAGGGAGCTTATATAATTCATTTGTGATTTCATATATCCCACTCTAGTTGGGATAATTAATGGAAGCCCAATGCCTAGGGTTCCCCCTCACATTAGGCATTTTATAGAGCCCATCAATGACATATAGATCTATCCTGATTATACAGTCATTAAAATTTAAGGAATCCAAACCTAACCATTCAGATTACCAATGCATGTCGTAATCAAACTGGTTGAGAGTGAGATTACTCATCAAATCCTTCATGGTATAGATGATGTATGCAGGGAAAAGAATAAAGGAATCCTACGTCTCTTCTCATATCTAATTGGGAGGAAAATGATTCATGGATGGAAGCAATTAGAGATCTTAGCAAGGAATAAAGAGACATTCTGCTTCCAATTCGATGACCTCAAGACATGGGATCCAAATGGAAATGTGCTCTCCCATCTACAGTCTAAGCAGTTACATAAGATCCATTATGAACATCAATTGGGTCCTTATGACCATAGATACACAAAGGCAACCAACTTTGAGGAAGTGCTAGCTAGATCTAAGGGGCATGGATTCAAATTGAAAAATAGATTGCAGAGGGAAGAAAAACCATCAAGGGAAAGGTGGAAAATGAATCCCTTGCAATACCACCTCTTACCTTCTACTTTAGGTCCACCATATGTGCCTTAAGGTCCACCTCAACAACAATAGCTACCTCAGAAGCAAGTGCCTAAAATCAAGGGAACTAATGAACAAAATATAGAACATAGGCTAGAAGAGGGACCCTCTACCTCAACTCTACCTCAAAGACTCCCTTACCCTATGAAATATATTGACATGGTTGCCTTGGATCCTTATGAAATAGTGGATGAGTTCTTTAAGGAGCTTGTAGATACGTATGGGTAAAAAAAAGAAGATAATGATGAAAAAGCCATAACTAAGGTGGCACTAATTGAGGGTCCTCAATTTGAAGAAACATAAAAAGTCAAGGAGGTTCCCTTAGATTTGGTTCTTATGACCAAAAGAAAAAGGGAGACAAATATGGCTTTGGTGCCTAGAACCTCCAAGAAGCCCAAGTGGATTCACCCAAAAAGTGAGGTGAAGTTATTTAGTGATGAATTTGCCATACATAGACCCATCATCCTTGAATGGTTTATCTATGGGAAGTTCTAAAAGATACCCTCTTAGATGCATTTATGGGCTTTGACCAACACTACCAATGTTGAAGTAAATGATGAGATCCAACCCTAGATCTTAGAGCTTATGAAGGAGCAAGAAGAGAGGATAATGATTGAGGCTGATAAGGAAACCAACAAGAGAATGGAAGACCCAGGGCAATTAGTAGGGGATAGTCTCAAAACACCAAAGATTTCAAAGCTTTTGGAAGTGGATCCCAAGGTGCAATTCAACCCTAATATAATTACACTTGAGAAAGTTACCGTGAAGAAGTAACCATTAGAACTAAAGAAATCACTCTCCAAAGAGTGGAACCATTTATGGAACTCACTCCAATCCAAGGCTAGGTATCAGGAGAACACCCCATTCATCAAGAATATATTGCAAGTATGGTGCAATACTAGTCAACAATGGCTATGGAGGGAATTCAAGGAATGAAACAAAGGATCTTGAAATTGGAGAAAGAAAAGGACTTAGAGGCACAAGTCTCATTATCAGTTCTAGAAAACCTACTAAGAATGTTAAATAAGTAACTCTTGGATACTTATGAGTTATTAAAGGCTATCAAACTTAGGCTAAATACCTTAGAACTTCAAGCCAAGAGGGCACAAACATTGATACAATAGTGGCAAGAAACTAAAGACCAGGTAACAGAGTTGATCAGAGTGCACATTATTAAGCAACCCTTGGATTTCAAAATCATTAAAGAAAGACAATTAGATTCCATTCAAGGGATCCTTATGGATAAAATATAAGAATTAAGATCATGGTGCAACATGACCAATGAATTCTTGAGGAGGATAAGGACCTGGTGTGTAGAATTGAGAAGTTGCTAGGAGCCCTATTGGTAACCCCTTCTCAACCTACTACCACTGGCATAATGCATGATATGGAGTTCCAACATAGAGTCCAAGCCATCATCTATGAAATCAAGGATGAAAACTGGGGCCAATATAATATAGATAATTCAAAAGTCCTTAATATCATCCTCAGAATAGGGGAATAAATTACAGAGGCAAGGTGCTTGCAAGAGGTCACTATCAAAAGTGATAGAATATGATACATTGGTTAAACAACAAGAAGAGAATCTAATGAATCCCATAATGGATTTTGAGATAATCAAAGAAAAATACACTAGGGTGAAAGACTTTCTTTAACCTAGGTGATTAAGGGGGGTGGCCCACCAACCCAAGACCAAAGTCAGGATTATTCTTTATAAATTGTATATGCTAGTTTGTTAGCATATATTAATATTTTGATGTAGTAGGTGCTTGACGGCCATATGTACTATAGAATTATTTATAAAAGGATAGCTGTCCTTACCTCTTATAAAGTTTTGAAGGAAAGATGACTGGTGCACTGCTTATACCCTCTATAAATAGGTTAGTGTTATCATTTTTAAAAGGGAGAGGGTTTTGAGCAATTTTATACCAGAGTAATTAATATAATCTGAATTCTGAAAAGATTAACTGGGTTGTGTTATATTGTTTCTACTTTCTCTCAATTGTAGGTGGATGTCTTAGATTTGAATAGTTCTATGATATATGAGTTATATTTCATGTTCATGAGGTTTTTAGTTTGTGATTTTCTAGCCTAGTTGAAAAATTCTAAGTTTAATTCATTTTATTTGCTCTGCATTTGAATGTTCTTATGAAATTTAGATTAACATAGCAAACTCTTTAAGTAATCATGAATTTTACTCATGATTCATATATTTTCCTTTGAATCTTGCCTAATTTTTGATGAAGCTTGGGATTATGCCATGTTGCATCACTAATTGGTTAAATATATACTCAAATTGAATAGGACTCTATCATTATGTTTGAGATTAATGTTTTCAATCATGTTTCTTCTCTGCCTTATCTACCTTTTACCTTTTTTTTTTTTATCAATACTCACTTTAGCTTAAGATCATTGTAAATATACACTTATTTTAGCTTAGAGCTAGAAGCCTTGATCAGGAAGACTACAAAATAACAAAGAATTTAGACCCTAGTGACTCCCAACCACCACATCAAACAAATTTTGTGGGTAGCTCTCATACTTTTCTGACTATTCTACCACAAATATACTATTTGTCACAAACTACAACTTATGCCTTGAATTCTTGTAATCCTAAAATAAAAAGTGTTCATTAACACTAAGGAGCACTTTGTGGAGCAATTGGAAGCATCAACAAATCCTATCAATTATATAGTCATTATGAACCTAATGAATATAATAACCTATATTAATATATATATTTTGATAATTGGTATTAACTGTATTGCTATTAGGTTATTCTATATTATCATAATTAATATTAATATTAATATTAACTAATAATTGTTCAATAATATTATTAATATGCCATTAGTTAATAATATAGCTATAATAATAATATTACTTTAGTATATAGTTATAATTGTTAATTATGGTATATGTATACTATTAAATGTTATTATATATTTTATATTATATTAGGATAATATTATATCTTATGATTAATACATTAATATATACCATAATTATTATTACTAATGATTAACTTAACTAATATTATAGTATAATATAGTATTAGTTATACGTTAGTTAACCATAATAATTATTATAATATAGTACTTGTTTATAGTTAGTTAATTAATTAGTATAACTATAATTAATTAATATCATAATTAAATATGTTAATTATGAAGAGAAATATTAACAACTCTAGTTAATGATAATAATAATTATAATATGATTAACCTATATATATTAATAATTATATAGGTAATATATTATAATTATAATAGTCATACTAATTAAATTAGCTATTAGTACTATGGTTATTTTAATATTATAATTACCTATAAATATATTAATTATTATTAACATATATTAATGAAATTATACTATATGACAATTAGACAATTATAATAATTATAACTTATTATATAATCCTTACGTTAACCCAAGAGAATAATTAATTCCTTAAGTAATAACTAATTATTAGGATATATATTAATTTATAGTATATAATAAAACTTACATATAAAATATAATAATTATAATAAGGTAATTATTAATACCTAATTTAACTATGAGTTTACTCAATATTTAGTAAAATGATAATAATATTGTTAATAATAACATAAATATATATTAAATTATAATTAATATATAGTTTAACATAATTAATTATATTTAATAATATGATATTAATTAGTATAATAAAAATTATGATAATATGTTATTATATTATATTAACTAAAATAACTAATAATATGTTACTAAATTATATAGTTATTAACTGCATTAACTTATAACTAATAACTAATATAGTTAACTTAGATAATATATTGCTAATAATAAACTACATAGTTAACTAGCATTGAGTTAATTATCATTAGTTTTAACTAGATAGTTAACATTGAGTTAAACTAGCATTGAGTTAACTTATAACTAATATATGAACTCAATGATTGTTATTAACTACCATAATATTAATAATATTTGGGTATTGTAATATGATAGTTATAAATTGTTAACTACCATAATATTTAGATATTGTAATATGTTGTTAATTATATATATGAACTTAATGATTGTTAAATAATAAGCTAACTCAATGATAATTATCTGCATTAATAATATGGATTAATAACTATCATTAGTTTTAAATTAATTATATTACTTAGTTAATTATATTATAATAATATAGTTTTATATTATCATATTAGATAGTTTATACTATTATTATATATAATAACAATTATAATAATATGATAGTTTTTGTCATTATGCCATTAATATATATAATTAGTAGCTATAATTAATTAGTATTATAGAAGATATAACTATTAATAATATATTAGAGTAGTGATGCTTTGGCTTAATAGAATAATAATTTAGTGATATTTAACTAGTATAATTATTTACCAGTTAATAATTATATTAATAAACTTATAGTATTTAATTAATTAATTTAGTTATATGATGCTATTAATTATATTGTGATGTTATTTATAAATACTTAGTGATATTTATCTCTAAGTTAATATATACTCAAAACTAATTATGACTAAGTTAATTAGTAGATATTATATGTATATTATCTATAGTTCATAAATTAACTATATATAATTATTTATTATATATACATTATAATGCTAGATTAAATTATAGTATAATTACTTAAATTAATACTAATTTAGTAATACTATAAATTAATAGAAGTATTAAATTATATTAATATAGTTACCTATATAGTATAAAATGATAGTATCACTCTATATTAATATAACATCATAATGACTACTTAGTATAATGTTATATTTATTTATCTAATAATATATAGTAGTTAATTTTATACACTAATGTTAGATTATAAATTAATCAATATAGAATTATACTTATATTACTATGATTATTAAGTATATAATATTATTAACTATATTATAATTAAGTTAATTATTGTTATAACTAATATATGTTACATGATAGATAATTATAATATATTAGTGATATTATCTATCATTATTTAATAATTAACTTATTATATAAATTAGTGTATAATGTTATCCTAATTTTAGCAATTACTATATATTACCTATTTATTATTTAATATTATCCTTAATAATGCTCATATAGTGATATGAGCACTATATGGTTATAATTAGCATATACTATTAAGTATAGGTAGACTATAAGTTGTATTATAATTAAATAATAGTATTATGATGAGTATTGATATGTTATACTATAATTAATTATATATTAATACTATATATTAACTATATTAATATAAACTTAATAGATATTAATTATATTAATATAAACTTGATATAATATACTTAGGATATCATATTAATCACTATAATTATGATTTATTACTAAGTTATATTAACTATATGGAAAATTATATTAATATACTATGGATAAATCATATATAGTTATAAAATATTACTATATATTGTTATAATATATGTTAATACCATAATATTATGTATTAAATAAATAATAACTTTATATTGAGTTAAATTATAATTATAATAACATAATTGTGATAATTATACTATACTATAATTAATATAGTAGTTAATAATTATTATTACTGATTAATCGTATCATGATTAAGTTATAACTATTATTAACTTAAATAGACACTAATAATTATACTATACTATAATTAATATAGTAGTTATTAATAATTATTATTACTGACTAATTGTAAACTAATAGTCATATTATTAGTTAATTATGAATATATAATAACTATAGATTAACCTTTATTAAATTATAATATAATTATTATATTTAAGATTATAATATATTATTATAATTCTAAATTAGTTTTATAAATTAATATATAGATATTAATAATAACTATTATAATAAATATATATATTATGTGTATATAATTATTTAATCATATATATATATATATATATATATATAATAATTGTTATACACTAAGTACTATAGTTAACTAATATTATACCAATGGTAATATAATTAGTTAATCAATTAATTATCTATTATTGTGTATAGTATAATTAACCCTAATTAATTTTGTTATTATAACTATGTATTACTATTATGTATATACTCATAAGTTAGTCTTTATCATATGATTATATATGATTGATAATTATAATACATATATACACTAAAAGGGGTAAAAATTTATTCAAAAATACTCGAAAATGGGGAAATTACATGGCAATATCCTTCTCAACAAGTTGATTCAACTAAAGGGACAAGCTCAACGGGAGCAAATTACGATCATAAATATGCCATTGCGGCCCAAACTCAGATGCCCATTTAGCCAAGACATCCGCAGTGCCATTCCATTCCTGAGGAATGTGATTGAATGAAATCATTTCAAAAGCAGAGCTTAGCTGAAGAATTTGCCGAACTATCCCAGCCAACTGCCAATCAATGTTTTCAAATACTCACTTTCCCAGCAAGCCAACCACCACTTGTGAATCTGATTCACAGATAATGCAACTCCAGCCATGTTGACAACACATTTGCACTGCCTCCAGGATCGCCATGGCCTCCATGAGATTATTTGTATGCCGACCCTTATGAACAAAAAACATGAAACAAATTTCCCCAGCATTATTTCGCCCAAGACCCCCGATTCCTGCCTCCCCAGGATTGCCTCTTGAAGAAACATCCGTGTTGACCTTAATGAGCCCTTGTTCAGGGGGCGTCCAATGTCCTCCACATTCTATTAGTCACGCCTGCTGTCTGGACCCTCACCTGGGATGCGTGGGAAGACTGGAGGGGGACACATTAGGTATAATAGGGGTGAAATGGCCATAAATCACATAATCTTCAGGGGACAAGTTGACCACACTATCACACTTGATCAGGATGGTCTCCTGTAAGGCATTGAGAATCTTCAGCCAAACAGTTCTAAGCTCAAGGCCGACACCTTGGAACAACCTTCGATTCCTCTCAAGCCAGAGGTTTCAAAGAATGAAGGTCAGCCCAGTTACCCAGGCAGCTTGTAGGATTGACGCCTTGGAGGGAGGAGGCCCAAGGCATTCCCAAAATTCACCCAGTGAAGACACATGCCAACATGAGACACCCCAGACCTGCCACCACAGATGCCATATCTTCTTAGCAAACTCACAGTGGAAGAATAGATGGTGGCCACTCTCCTCATTGTAGTGACATAGCAGACATATAGATGGCCCATGGAATCCTCTACTGCATAAATTCTCCCAAGTAAGGCATCAATTATAAGTGAGAGTCCACAAGAAAAAATTGCATTTAGGCTAGGACAAGGAAATCCAAATTTTCTTGCCCCACTGGAAATCAATTTCACCAAAACATTGCCTTGATAGCTCCAAGTATCCTACCGAAATAGAGTACTGCCCAGTGGGGGCAGCTCCCCAGGCCAGGGTGTCCCTCCCCTACACCGAGCTACAGCTTCTAGATGTGAGAATCTGAACTAATTCTCTTCAATCCTCTTCAGCCCCTCCAGGCAGCCACTTCGAAGAATCTCTCCACCTGAAGCCAGCCCCCAAGCCCAATTGAAAGGCAACTTTGTAGTGTGCTATAATATCCCATCCTGCAACCTGAAAGGAGTCACTTAGAGCCTGCAAATGTGGATGTGAGGAAAGGAGGGGAGGAGCCCCATCCCAAGAATCTTCCCAAAAGAGCACCTCTCTATTGCTGTTGCAAATCCAAAAGAGACTATGCTGAACCAAGTGAGCCCCAAGCTTAAGGGTGTTCCAAACCATAAATCCTCTTCCCTCTATAGGGAGTCTGGGAATCTCACACGGAGCAGCTTCTAGAAAATACTTAGAAGATAGGATATGTGCCCAAAGGTGAGATTGGTTGGTGCACCAATGCCAGTAGAGCTTAGCTACCATAGCTTGGCTAGACAAAATAGAAGAGTGCAAGCCAAAGCCACCCTCCTTCGACTGACACATAGTGTTCCAATTGAGGAGGCTCCATTTGGAATTTTGAAGGTTACCACTCCAAAGGAATTTTCTGGATAAAGCATCAAATTCTTTAAGAAAGTATTTTGGAGCAGCCTGGACCATGCTACGATATATGGGCAAAGCCTGAATCATGAATTGTAAGAGAGTCACCTTGCCAGTAGTAGACAACCATCTGTGGGTCCAATGATTAACTTTATTCTTAAGTTTATCAAGCACATTTTTCCAGAACAACCTGGGCTGTCTTCCCACCACTAAGGGAATCCCCAAGTAAGTTACTAGGAGAGACTGGGCCCAAAACCTCAAAGTAGTAGTAATCCATTACTGGATGGGTTTCAGAGTGTTAAAAAAGTAGATTGAAGATTTGTGCTCATTGATTTTTTACCCTAAAGCCTCCAAATAAGTATCCAAAGTAATCAAGAATGCTTTCACTCCCCTCAACTGGGCCTTTCCTGCCAGGATTGTATCGTCAACAAATTATAGATGAGTCAGCTTGGTTAGCCCATTCCCCCACTACCATCCATGCACCAGGTTTTGAGATACCCTAGACTTAATAAGCTGGCCAAGCCCCTCTGGAAGAATAATAAATAGGTAATGTGAGAGTGGATTACCTTGGCGCAGGCCTCTAGATGCCTTGAACAGTCTGGATGGCACCCCATTGATAAGAACACAAAAAGACGGCGTGGTTACACAACTTAGCACCCATCTGACCCATACCTAGCTAAAACCAAAAGCCAAAAGGATTTTTTGTAAGAAATCCCAGTTGGCTCTGTCATATGCATTGGCTAAATCTAGCTTGATAAACATGGCCCGCTCCCTAGACATGCTCATGGAATGAATAGCTTCGGATGCAATCACCACTCCATCCAAAATTTGTCTCCCAACAACAAAGCCCCCTTGTTCTTTAGAGATAACCATCAGAAGGCACACTTTGAGCCGTTCATCAATAAGCTTGGTAATTATCTTGTAGATCACATTACACAACACAATAGGACTAAAGAGGTCTAACTGGTTTGCCTGTTCCTTCTTTAGAATTAACACAAGGAAGGTAGCATTAACGGCCTTAAGCATCTCTTTGCTGGAAAAGGATTTCAGCACTACATCTAAGAGATCTTGGCTAATAATAGTATCCCAAAAATCCTAAAAAAATTCAGCTGGGAAGCCATCTGGCCCTGGAGCTTTACCTCTGCGCATGCTGAAGACAACTTTCTCTACTTCCTCCATACCAATCGGCCTCAATAGCACCTCATTCATGCCAGGAGTGACAACAGAAGGAATATTTTATAGAACAGTGTTAACCTCCCTTTCAGCAGTGGGCGCAGTACTGGACAACAACTTTGAATAGAAATGGATAGCCTCCTGTGTTATGTCATAAGAGGAGGATAAGGAAGATCCATCTGGAGTAACAAGAGATGTAATGTAGTTTTTGTTTCTTTGCACCTAAACTAACTTGTGGAAGAAGGCTGTATTCTTGTCTCCCTCTTGGAGCCAATCAATTTTGGCTTTTTGCTTCCAAAAGATTTCTTCTCGAAGTTCCCACTCAGCCAGTTCATTCACAGCTTGAGATTCCTCCCTACGGAGATCTTCTATAAGACCAAGGTCCTGAATCTATCTGGTAAGAGAGTCCAGCTGCTCTTGAGCCCTTTTCTTCATATAGTGGAGGTTTCCAAAGCTATTTCAGTTCCAATCTTGTAACTTCCTTTTCACATACTACAATTTCTTGGTAAAAGTGAACATAGCCGTGCCATATGCAGGCCCCCCCTGCCTCCACCAATGTGTCATCAGTCCAGGAAGAGATGGGTCCCAGAGCCACATTAGCTGGAACTTAAAAGGAGGTTTCTTGGGGCCTGCTATTTGCTTGACAGTGAGCATAATGGGCCAGTGGTCTGACCCTCTCCAATCTAGAATTTTAGAAGCCAGAGAAATTACACCAGATTGCCAAAAGCATGAAACAAGGAACCTATCAAGGTGCTCAAAGATAGCATCCTTACCTGACCTTCTATTATTCTAGGTGAAGAGACCATTGAGAGGCTTGACATTTGACAGGTGGAGCAAATCCATATTTAGTCAGAGAAGATCAGACGTGGGGCCTAGATGTGCATTCCCACCCCTCTTCTCCTCCAGGCATAGCATAGCATTATAATCTCTAGCCATGATCCAAGGCAAGAAGGGATGGTAGCTCCTAATCTGTCATACATGTTCCCATAACTTAAGCTACCCCAGGTTATCCACGGGGGCATAAACTATGGTAACCAAAATCATTTCCCCAGTGTCAAGAGAAGAGGCGATCATGGAGAGAGTTGAGGAGCTAGCCACCCACTAGAGGGGCGTGACCTTCTTGGGGTCCCAACATATAGCCATGCCACCAGCACTTCCCAAAGCGCCAACACACTGGCATTGCTCATAGGCCCAAAACTTGGACAAACAACTGAACATAACATCAACAAAAAGCTTAGTCTCTTGGACATAGAAAATATCAGGAGAGTGATCAGTAACCAACCTACGCATAGATTTTTGTCTGGGGGTGCTATTCAAACCCCTTACATTCCAAGACAACACTATCATTGGGTAGAGAGAGGGAAATGCTCATCCAGGGTCTTGACCACCCCCGATTCTACCAATAAGTCACCTATAAGTCTGATTTTATCTTGGTGTTTCTTCCGTCCCACTCTAGCAGGTGTGGTGAGGGGTGCTTTCTTGAAAGGCCTCTGCAGCAAGCCTAAAGTGGATGACGAGGCTTTATCTTTCTTGGATGCCTCCCCATCTTTAACCAAGTCTGCCCATCTGATGTCTTTGTCTTGCTGGGTTGGGGCTGCCACTAGGATCCCCTCTTCAGGGATAGGGGGAGCCTCATTAGTCAGCTGGATCACCATATCTTGAGATTCAAAAAGAAGAGGTTCCAGCCCCTCACAATCTGCAAGGCCCCCCTGCTCAATCAAAGGAATGCCATCCTCAATGGCCATACTTTCTAGAGTCTCAAAATGGTTGAAGCTCGTCTCTACTTGCCGGTCCAGGTTCGTACGCTTCTGCCACTACCCCTTCATATGGCATCTAACTTGGGTGAATCCATCTCTGTCAGGGCCTTGAAAACCAGCTACCCCCCACATTGTGTTACCAGAGTTAGTGTGGGTATTCCCCAATGTGGCATTGCCCTGTTGGTCCTTACCAGTTTTTGATCAGCCTGGATGGCCAAGCTCATTGGTATTGAAAGCAACACTTCCATTTTCTCTAGCTGCCTGCAGACATTGGTGGTGTAAATGTCCATATTCATGATAGATCCTACATCAGAAAGGAATTGATTCATAATCAATCTGTTGTACCCAGGAAGAGGACTCGAGGCATATTTCCATAAAGTCAGGTAGGGCACTGTTAAGGTCATTTTCTACACAGATACGGGCATAAGTGATGAGTTTTTTGTCCAGAGATTGATGGGCTATAGCAGTGGGTGTACCCAACATAGCTACAATTTGCCTCAAGATATCCTCCCACCAAAATTCTAGGGGAAGTCTTGGGAGGCGCACCCAAACTGGTACTCTAGCTGGAAGATCCTCTGTCGAATTGAAGCCTGCATGCCATGGTTTGAGAAACAGACTGATACGGTCATAGAAATAGGGTCCTCCTTCAAAGATCTAATTCTGGTCAAAAATAGAGGAAAAATTTACCATAAAATAACTATTTCCTGCTAGCATAATATCTAGTTCACCCTCCAGCTGCCAGGTGCGGTGGATCCAGGCCTCCAGGGATGACACAGAGATTTGGATTCCCAAGAACTTGCAGATTAAAGCATGAGCTGCTAGGTATTTGACATCCTCCTGGACCACCTCAAGAGGGATGACCAGAATAGGCCTGTCCTGGGCCCGTGGAAAACAACCATTGACCTTTGTTACCTTAACCCGATTGCTGGCATAACATGGCTCCTTCCCCTTTGCAAACCTTCACTCCTAGACCGTTCCTTGCTCCTCGTCCCACCAGGGTCGTCGCCCCTCGCTCCTCCACTCGCATCCAGCGCCATTTTTCTGATTGATAATTATAATACATATATACATTATTAATGTAATATATTAATGAATAATTTAATAATTACTTAGATCATATGCCAAATATTATATATTAACATGTATAATATATAACTATTTATGGATTATAATTTAAATTACGTTCATATATTAATTAATTAGAATTATATATCAATTAAATTATAGTTGATTAACTAATTATATTATTAATTAAATATGTTATTATCTTTATTATTAATATTAACTAATTAATTAAAGTTATACCCTATAAAGCTAAGTATTGATTAATGTTTATAGTCATAATATTCATAATTTAAATTATAAGTATATTACCATAATATTATAATAATGATCTAATATAATTAATTATTAATACTATAATTAATTATTATGACTTAGTTAATCTAATTTATTATTAATAAATACTTAATAATATATTAAATTATATTATTATTAATACATTAACATATTCAAATATTAACATAGTATACTTATGTGAATATTACTATAATTAATTATATTGTAATATTTTATTAATTAATATAAGTATATTATTTAATAATTAGTTATATAACTATTAATATTATAATTAACTATATACATATATTCATTCTAATATATATTAGAATTAGTTGATATTATTAATTACCACTTAATTCATTGTTATTATAAATATCATTATAATTATGTAATAAATACTAAATATCTAGTTATTAGTTGTAATAACTACAATAGTCACTTAATTAATTCTTATTAGCTAATTTAATTATCTATAGTATGAACTTAGTAATATTAATATTATATTTAGTGACTAATAATTAATAATAATTAAATAATGTTATTAATATTATAATATAAATTAATTAACTAATAATTAATTAACTTTAATTAATTTTAGCTATATATAGTAGGTTGATTATTATCTAATTAATATGTTTTGGATAATAATCTTAAATATCATTAATTATCTGTATATTAATTAACCTATTATATATAATTATTATGATTAATATAGTTATTAATAGTTATGTTATAAATATATTAATATTAATGATAGCATATATAATTATAATATGACTAATATTATATAGTATAATAATTTATATAAATACTATAATTATAACCAATAATAATATTTTATCAATATACAAATAAGGTATTAGTTAATTATAACCATATTATAATTTAATATCATAATATATATTAATAATGTATCATAATAATTAATTTAGATTACCTATTAATTATACCTTATATTAACATACTATTAATTATACCTTATAAGGATATGGTATATTAACATACTATATTTAATATAGGATTAAAAAATATTCTAATATAAACTTTAAATTTAGGTTAAATACTATTATTAATTATTATTATTGTTATAATTATGTGATATTATTTAGAAATATAGTATGTTTATAAATTATAATTATTAAATAGTTAATATTAAATATTTATTACTATATTTAAATTATAATTATAGATTTAAATTATATTTTTATACTGATATATTATATTGATCATTATGTAAATAACTTAACTTTAGTAATTACACATATATTCAAAATATATGTATTATTTATGATATTACCTATATTAATGTTATAAACTATAAATATTAATATTATTTATCAGTAATATATTATAACTTAATGTTATGATATTTACTAATAACATTATAAGTTATTAGTAATGTATTATTTATTAAATTATTTAATTAATATACTGATAAATCATATCTTATTATTTAAGTGGATTGTAATAATTTATAAGGTAACATTATTAAAGATAATATAAATGATTATGAGTTTTATATAATATATTAAATTATATTATATGATAATTATATATCATATAGTTTATATATTTTACTATTATATATTGTTTACATTATATGATTGATCTATTTATCTTGAAATATACTAACACCAAGATACAACATTATAGTTTATAAACTTATGAATTAGTTTAGTATTAATATAATCAACTATATCAAGAGTTATAACTAGTTTTACATAATCAATTAATAGTCTTAGGTTCATAATCCCTTTATATAATAAAAGGATAATGATATAATTTATAACTTAACTATATTAGTGAATATCAATATATTATTAATTAATAAATATGTGAGATACACCTAAGATATAACATATTAATTGATTTCTATCTACTAAATTTTGTTAATAGCTATGCTTACCCATAACTATATCATAATTTAGCTTGATTAATTTGTAATAACTTATATATTAACTTAGTTAATCATTGTTCATTAAATAACTATAGTTTAATAATAATATCTAATTATTTAAGTTTAGACATATTTGTGTTTAATCAATAACACAAATATATAATAGTCTAATTAATATTTCTATAGTCATATTATAGAAATATAATTTGTATATTCTCAATAATATATTAGAAGTCATAGTATTGTTTTGAATAATCAATAAATTAAGCATATACTTTTATATCGAGGTAAGTCATAGATATATAGTTTAATAATAATGTCTAATTATTTAAGTTTATCCATATTTAACCTAAATAATAATTTAATTCTATTATTACTTGATAATATTAAATAATTTATTAGAAATATATACAATTATTAAAACTATACCTTAATATAATTTTGATATATTAAATTATAACTATACCCCTTATTGATTATAATGTTTATAACATACCATTATCCTAAATACAATACTCATTCTATAACATCATGATTAACCTGTTGTCACTCTATTATATTTCAATAATGTATTAGCCATATATCTATTTCAACACTCTTAAATTAGTCATGATCTATCTCACTATTACAATATATATTAACCATAGATATTTTTGTTACTTGTTACCAAACATAACAAGTAACAATAATATTCATTTATTATAATTTAACTAATAATATAATTATTTGACACATTAATATAAGACATAATATTTTTATATATTTATTACCAATAATAAGTGCAAAGTGAATATTTTAAAGGTATATACTAAAAATATTTTAATGATTGTACTCAAGTTATATTCTAAGGGTATTAATCAAGTATTACATTCTTGCTTATTAGTTTATGCCTTTATTATTGGGTCTGTATATACCTTATATACATTAATACTGAGTTTTAAGGTGAACTTATGATAATAATGTACACTTGATTACAATTAATAGCTTATCATTACATATTAGTATTTAATTATTTATATTAATTTAATTATTGATACAATACTAATATTTATTACCGCATAAAAATATAAGTTCAGCATCACAAGCGAATATTGATTGTTTTGGTATAAATCCTATAGTACCACTTGGAATCATAGCCTTTGTGATTCTATAGATTTAACTAATGCTATCTATTCTACTAATTATAAGGTAATGACTTGTGCTTTGCATTCCCATTTTTATAAGTTAATTGTACTCACCTTAACTTACGTTTACCGACCAAAAATATGGTCACTAAGTAATTATAGTTTACTTAGTTAAGGTGAGTAGACTTAACTATTTATACCTTATTTTTGATTTGGTATATATACCTTTACACGAATTTAACTATCTAGAAATGGGAATGTTGAATAGTTTTAAACTGGGTATTTACATTTTTGGAAATAAGGGCTATTTTAACCATAGTCTTTTTCTATTTATGACCTATTTACGTACATAGGTCATATTAATTATCTTTCCTCACTTATTTTACATTCCCATTTCTAGATAACTTTGAGTTATGAAACTTAGCTACTATATATATGTTTAATTGCATTATCTAAGGGGTTAGACCAAATCAGTGATCTAAAGTATTAGAAGAATAATTAATTAATATAATTATAGTCTTGATTGACCTTGTAACTATGTTAATTAGACTTTTTAATGTTGGATTGTCCTTCTTGCACTTAGAATTGCTTTGCAAGTTTGACTATGATTCAACCATTCATAATATTTCTATTTTATTCAAGTTTTTAGGTTCTCTTAGAGCTCTAATGGTGGAGGTGATTTGGACCTGGGTTCATTTGTGCCTTTGATTTGATTAAGACTTATGTATTTATACCTTTATTTTTCCAGATGGACAAAATCTAAGTTTTATCACCTTTTGCTTATGTGGATCTAATGTGGCATCCATTTGGTGTCATTTCATATCATTTTTCATAATTTTTTGAAGGATAACTAGCTATTAGTCTTTGAATTTTTCCCTTTGTTTTGCACTGTTAGATCAAGATCCAAAGATTCAACATGAACCATCGATCTAAATCCTGGGACTTTTAAATTATTGGTCACTAAAGCATTAAGTCTCATAATTATGTCACCTGGCATATTATCATGTTGTTGATCTCTAACCTCTAGGATTTTTCCAAATTCAAGCTCTTGGGCTTCTTAGGTTCCATTTGAAGATCTCACACCATTGGATCAAATTGGTATGACTAAGCAAGGGCCATTGGGTCCTGAAAGATGCACAAAGTTTAAGTCAGTCTCAAGGGTTTAATAAATACATAGGATTAAATGTATAACCCTAAGTTTATCTAAAATATTTATGAAAAACCCCTTATAACACTTGAAACATGCCCCCTTTGTCAAGGCAAAAATATTGGACTAGATTAAGTTTGATAGTCTCGCTACCATCCCAAATGTCCTCATAGTCATCAAATGATGTTAGTGAGAGCATTAAATTTTAGTTCATAAAATTCCTATGGTTTAATTTGAGAGTGTCATGTGGCATCTTCATAGGGCTTCCCAAGACTTGGGGTTTAATGCACTTCATTGGAATAAGAGGATCGATGGCCGTTGGATCAAAATATGAGGTGTTGCATGTGATTGGATATTTTTAATAAGTGGGACCTTTATTGATTTAGTTTAATGTAAGAGGTTTCCACTTGGTGTTATTACATGGTTTTGGATTTCTAATATTTGAATCACACCATTGGATCAAAACCCTGTGATGAAGCACAAATCGTTAGATCTTCCTTTATTATGCACCATTGAATCAAGAGGAGTGATTAAGCATGGTCCATTGGATCTACATTTAGGAAAAAGACCATTTAAAGACCCACATTTAAATAAATACATGGGCTAAAATTTTATTATAAGGCCTCATTCATATTAATAAATATGAAGGGGTCTTAGGATGAAAGCTTAGGCTAAATCTTAATTAAAAGGGGCTCGACTTAGGGAAAATAAAAGGGGACCCTACCAACGTATTTCATGGGGTGGTTAAGATTAGACAATGATGTTTTCAAGGAGAAAACACAAGGACTTAAGTTTAATTTCATGTTAAGGTTTGGTCATGCTAATAAACTTGACCAAGCCTTAATATAAAATTAGACTTAAGTCTTTGTATTTTCAAAATTTCTACCAAATAACTTCTACTAGAATTTGAATTCAAATTTTAGGGATTCAAATTTAGGGTTTTACTGAAGAGGGGTCAAGGTTAAAACTTATCAAACCAAATGCCTAAAAAAATCCAATGGATATTTTACCTACTAAAAACTAGTGTTTCATGAATCCTGCACTTCTCACAACATAGGGTAAAATGTTAGAAGCATTAGGCATACTAAGGTTTAAACAAAATATACCATCTTACTAAATGGATGATCTTCAAATTCTAATGAAACTTAAGAGCATAGTAAAATTGATGGTAACAAGGTTTCAAACATCTCAAGGGCCCCAATTTTCAAAATTATGGGTATGTTAGCCCCCAAAAATGGTGACTCATAGGGGGAACATAGACAAATGTTAGAACCTAGGGATTTTGGTTTAGGATAATAATTAGGTCCTTTATCCCACTAGATCCATGTCATCACTTAAGATCTATCCATGGTTTAAACAAGCATTGTACCTACAAGATTAAGCTTAAAGTAATAGGATATAGTCATGTTATGTGTGTGTTTTGATTCCACTTACTATTTTCCATGGGATTCATAGAACAAATTCTAGGTTTCATGTCTTTAATCATTTGCACTAGCTAGCAACTTATTTAGGCATTCAAGGGGGGGTTTGTTCTTTAAATCTAGGGAGGCTTAGGCATTGCTTTGCTACCATCCAAGCATCCATATCCCTGATAGAGATGCCTTTAGATCTACTAAAGAACTTACTCCACTACCAGCCAGGTGTCCATAGCCTTGATGGAGATTACTTAAACACCTATGCTTGAAAAGCTTTAGATTTTGCACTGAATTCTTATTTTTTGTATCTTTTGACATATATTTAATGCTTCTAGTAAGGTTGGGAACCAAGGTAGCTATATTTAAGGATGGCATTCAAGTGTTTGATTTTATAAAATCACCTATGGCTATAACCATTATCCTAGGCAAGGATGTCTTTTTAAGTGTAAACATGATTTTATCCTAATAGATTAAACTCAATTTTAGAAGTGCAACTCTTCTTAAAGCCATATTCAGGTCTAATTAATGTTTAAATTTGAATAGAATAAGGGATATCTTCATTTGTCCTTACCAATTTCCTTATGTTATAGCACCAAGCTCATATTTTAGGTTTGTGGTCGTCATATGCATGGGGTTTATACCTTATCATCAAATTTTGATAATTCCAAGGAGATGAGATATTTTGAGGACTAGACTACCTAGGAGGACTTATTAGATCCAAGGAATAGATCAATAATAGAAAGCCAAAGCACAACAAAAATCAAGCAAAAAATAGACAAATATATAAAAATAGAACAAGAAAGAGAAGTAGAAAAGAAACTAACTAGCCTACCTACCCTACTTAAATAACCTTACAGATTTTATTCCATAAATACCCCAAGTGGAGCTACATCAAAGTAATGTTTGAGATATTTCCCATTGGTGGGAAATGTGAACTCTTTTCCTTTAAGGTATTTTATCTTGAAAGTATTATTTCTAAGTGTCTTAGCAATCTGATATGGGCCAATCCATAGAGGTGTGAATTTGCCATGTTTGCCTTTGGGTTTAGATGCCTTGTCCCAAAGGAGGACTAGGTCTCCCTATCTAAATACCTTCACTTTTGAACTTTTATCAAACCATATTTTGATTGTGGTTTGATACTTTCTAAAGTTAGCAAAGGCTTCCTTCCTTGCATCTTCCATCTGAATGGTATCTAGCAACCTAGAGTTTACAAGCTCTTGACTTTCCTCCATGTATTCCTGCATAAATCTAAATGTGGGAAAATTGAGGGTGATAGGAAAGATAAGTTCCTATACATACACCAATAATAATGGTGATAAATTTAAGGCTTATTTTATTTTGATCCTATTTACCCATAGAGCATATTTGAGAAGTTTGTGATAAGACCTAGGTTTGTCTTCAGCTGATTTTTTGATTGCCTTGATCAAGTTCTTGTTGGTAGATTCAGAGACACCATTTCCTTAGGGGTAATGGTTGGAAGCAAATTTTAGAGAAATACCATTATCATAATCCCATTCAGTCATCTCTATGGACATAAATGTAGATCCATTATCACACACCAAGGAGACTTGGGTTCCAAATCTGATACAAATGTTTTCCTCTAGGAAGTTGGTCACTTCTTCTATCCTATAGTGTTTGGTGGATATGGCTTCAATCCACCTTATACAATAGTTTGTATTAGTTAGGACATATTTTTGGCCTTAAAAGAATTAGGGTTAATGACTCCTATGAAATCTAATCCCCATTATGTAAAGGGTTTGTCAACCATCACTGGTTATAGAGGCATGGCTGCCTTTGGTTCTTTGGTGCTAAATATTATACAAGAATGACATTCCCTTATGTGCTTGTGAGCATCCTTAAAAATGGTGGACCAATAGTAACTATCCCAGAGGATTTTATGGGCTTTTGTTCTTCTTGATGGATGTCCACTACCCAATTTTTCATGGAAATTACTCATGATTTGAGAAGCTTCCTTATTAGACACACATCTCAAATAGACTCCTTCAAAGTTTTTTCTATACAATATTCTATCTTTGATCAAATAATGAGAAGCTTTTAGTCTTAGGGATCTCTTCTATTCCCTTGTAAGGCCTACTAGACAAACACCATTAATCAACAGGTGAATCAAGAAATCATACCATTCATTGGGTTGGAAGTCCTATTTCTCAACTTGTAGGATATGTAGCTTGGGATTGGTGTTTGTAATAATTTAAACTAGGCCTTGGCACCTTACTAGTTTTGCCATTTTTATCTCTATATTATACTCTTATAAAACTAACATCCATTTAACTATACATTCACCCAATTCATTTTGACTCAACATGAGTTTTGTAGTAGGGTCTAGAAAGATAACATGCACTTTGTTTCTGAGAATGTAATGTCTAAATTTTATTACTGCTTTTACTAGTGAATATGCCTATTTATCAATCAAAGAGTAGTTAAATTTTGCATTTTTGAAATTGGTACTCATAAAGGCTATTAGGTGATCGTTCTTATCAACTTTATAATTGAGGAATATAGACATTGTGTGATCAAAAGTAAATGAACACAAGTAAAAGTCCTTTGAAAAGTTAGGACTTATCAACATTAGGGCTTGGCCAATTACTTCCTTGATAATATTGAATTCTTTCTTGGACTCCTCATTACAAGCTATTTTGGAATCTTTCTTGAGCATGTCATTCAGTGGTTTCAAAATCTCATCAAACCCTAAAATGAATTTTCTCATGAATTTTATCTTGACAAAAAATGACTTCAACTCTTTTTGATTGTTTGGAAGCTCTATCTTAGAAATGTTTATTTAGATTCTTGAAGTCAATGCACAATCTAATTTCACCATTATTTTTTCTAGCTGGGACCAAGTTGGTAAACTAAGTGGAGTTCCTAATGGGAAACACAATCCTTGCATCTAATAGTTTCTTGACTTCTTTATATATCATAGGCTCTAGGACAAGGTTAGTAGGCCTCTATTTTTGCCTGAAGGGTTTATAATTTTCCTTGAGGGGCATAGTATGGATGATAACCCTAGGATCAAAGATTTTAAAATCATCATAAGACTAGGATATTATGTCCTTGTACTTGGTGAGCAACTCTCTATATTTTTTTTCTCCATTTCTATGCAAGCCATCCCCACATTAACTTGTTGGGGTTAATTCATGGGGTCAAGGTTCATTACATTGTAATCTTTCCCACTCACCTTGGGAACCTTAGGGGTTTTAGTAAGCTTGTCCTAATCACACAACCTTTCTAATGAAATCATTCCCTTGGGTATCTTGTTATAATTCAACTCAATGATTTTGCCATTGAATTATTTCTTAGGGATATTTCCATCAATTTCATCAATAATATGAGCTTCAAAATCTCCTAATTTAGTCATGAATTCTAAGATCTACTAGTCATCATTGAAGAATTATAAGTGGTTCACATTATTTGGGACTGAGGGGAAAGGTATTAGTTCAATACTAAGGTCAAGGGAATCTTGATCAGGCATGAGGTTGGCTACAATAGAAGATAGTCCATTAATAACCTTGTTTTCTTCTCTAGGGATAGAGAGGATATTGAATGCATCAAATGACTCTATTAGATCATAGAATCTAAATTTATACCTCTTGAGGTATGAAATATTGCATTGGTATTTTCTCCTTGGTTGAATACAAGTTCAATATCTCCATAAACAATTATCTCTTTAACTTTGTTTTCAATAGTAAATTGCAACCCTAAAATGAGATATTCATACTCAGCTAGGTTATTGGTACATGGGAACTACAATATATAAGATGCATGATATTCTTTATCAATAGGGTATGTTAAGACAATAACAACTCCAAATATATAATTGAATTTACCACCATCAACTTAAAGTTTCCATAAGTCAGGTACAACTTGAGTGTTTAGGGAACCAACCACTTTTGTAGTCTCTAAGGTGAAGACTCCTAAGTCAGAATGAAGGAAGTTAACTCTTTCATTGACCACATTATATTCATTAATCATGTTAGTTCATTATTATTTCTCTTTCCACTCTTATCTAATTTGGAACACCTTTCCATGATAGCCATAGATGTGAATAGTCAATAGACATATATCCATTTAAGGCCTTAGTTTATTATCTACTTAAAAGTAGTCCATATGCATTGGGACTGCCCATTACTTGAATGCCAATGAATTATTTCACTCTAGGTTCATTGGCTAACTACATGTGTGCATTTAATAATTCCCTAATAACTTTGACTCTTTATTTGTCCAATTGTGTAACTACCCTATCAAACTTGATTAGGGTGAGTCCAATCTATTCACATATTCTTACAGGCATGATATTAGTTGATTCCCTAGAATCTATAAGACAATTATGGAGATTATTGCCAAATATCTTGACAGTGAGTAGGAATGGTGGAGATTCTATCTTGGCTATTTGCATGGTCACATTTGCACTATTAGCCCTAGGTGGCTTCCTAGGTTTCTTAGACAATGATTCCAATAACAAATCTCTTTGCTCTGTAATTTGATTCAATTCATGAAAAGTGATGTTATCCTTAAATTTCTTCATGTCTTCAGTAATGTTATAGAAATTCCTACTTAGGGAATCGACACTAGGTTTGGAAGAAATCCCTTTGGGTGGCTCAGGGTCATTCCTTGAAGTGGTATCACGAGGGGTTCCATAATTATTTGGGGGATTTGAAGTGGTCAGTGGTTTTTTCTACTTCCTATTCTTTAGAGGTTATGTCTTCAATCATTATTGAAATGCTTGGATTTTTTCATGAATATTTTTTTGGTTCATTATCTTCCTAAAAAGCGAATTAGAATGTCTCTACCATATGAACTTGGTCTGATGACTTGGACCTAAGTCATTTTTAGCATTTTCCTTATTAGGGACCACTTTTAATGTGTCCATCTCTTCTTGAAAATCTTCAAAGGCTTTATAGAATTCAATGCAATCTATCTCACCATGCTTAATAGTAGCATGCACTTTGTAGTAGTTAGATAAAATGATGTCAATGAGATTGATGTCCATGGTTTTATTACAAGTAGAGGGTTCATTAGCCTTATTTATATTAAATAAGTTGTCTATCTAGAATCTATTTCTTGTTCTATTGAACTTTTGGAAAATAAAGTTCTTTCCAAAACTCTCACCAGTATTACCAACTTATTTTTGTAATTGAAGAAAATCGGTGTTAAGTTTCTAGACCATCTTTAATATGGACTCATTCTCACTCTTAGGGGTCTCATAATTATGGACCTAACTATTTTTTGTACTAAAAGTTGGTGTTAATGATTTTTGACCATTATTAGAAGATTCATTAGTATCTTGGTGATTCAAGAATCCTAGATTTTGATTAAGAGCAACATAACTAGTGGGTAGTATGCTCAAAGCTGGGGTGTTTTGGTTATTACTAGGAAAAATGTTTAGAGAAGGCATATGTGGGTTGACATTAGGAATGAATTAATCCAATTGACCTTGTGGTTGCATTTGATCACTAATAAATACTACTTGAGAATAAGCTTCGGCTAATGAAGTTATAACTAGGATAGATCTCTTTAGGAATATAGGGGTCATGGGATCTATTACATCCTTGTAGATTTCTAGGGTTAAGACATCATTAGGCCCATAGGGTTCCATGGTATTGATATACATCTTATAGAATATGGCATTGAAATACCTTATAGGCTCACTATCATCTCTCTTGATGGTTGTGAATTGATGATAAATGACATAAGGACTAATAATCTTGCCAAATTGGTCAATGAAAAAGAGTGTTAAAATCCATTCCAGGAGGTAATGCAATCATCAGGAAAATTGAGGAACCATTCATATGTTGTATCTTTGAAAGTAAAGGGAAACAACCTACATGCTACATCTTCATGTATGACATTTAATAATATTAAAGAAACTTTAAAATACATAACATGTTCCTCTGTAGTTACAACACCAATTAGACTAAATATGGGTAAATACTTCTTAGGGTTATATGGTAAATTATAGACTACACCTTTTACATTAATGGGAGAGCTTCCTAACTGAGCCATACCTAGATGTGGTCTGAATGCAGGGGTACCTTCAATAGGAGAAGTGGGTAAATAATTGGAAAGTCTTTGTCTACCTCTATCACATCTGGTTCTTTGATGACTTTGTAACTCAAGCAAAGGCTCTCTTGTTTTTGAGTGTGATCTAGTGTGAATTCTAGGTAGTTCCAGCTTGAAGATGTGAAATCCTATTTGAAATATGGTGTATCAAGTTAATATTTACAATAAGGACTAAACATGCACACTAAGATAATTCTATAAATATTTATGTAGAAAATGAAAAAGGACATTAAATTTCTACTAAGATGGCTCAAGGATGTATCCTATTATGCAAAATTAGATGATATCTATAATTTTGAGCCTGAGATGAACCAAAATCTATAAGAGATCACCTGATCTTTGAACAAAATAAGCTATCCTAATATCAAATGTTGTAGATCTCTAAATTCAAAGCTATATTTACTAGAATTAAGAAGCCATCTACCAAAGAAGCATGACATTTGCCTCAATAAATCTAAAATATATGTCAAAAACCTCTAAGACCATTAATGTTTACACTTGGAAGTGAAGATCTACCCAAAGACATAAAGATAACATCAACTCTTGACTAATTAATACCAAGAGGGCCCTCCTTCTAACACTAGTAGAGCTACTCTTATTGATGCCTCTAAATGTACCATAGGTGCTTTTAGTGTTTAGAAAACGCTACTCATTTTAGAATTCCAAGAATTCAGAGCATGAGTTGTAGGTATTTGGTAATTATGATGCCTATGGTGAAATGGTAGTAGAACAAAGTAGACTATTCCACAATATTTATATTTCTTGGTGGTTGGGAGCCACCTTGGTTCAACCCTCACCACTTTTGGTAAATCCTTGGTCAAAGATCAATGCTATATTAAACTAAATGGATATTGATAGTGGAATCTAAGCTATAGTGAAGATCATTGTTAAAAAAGAGAAAAGAGCAGAGGGTAACGAAAAAAAGAAGCAAGTGTGATTATAGGTCTTTATCTCAAACATTATGACAAGGTTTAAATTTCCTCAACATACATCTAAACTAATTTGCAATGTAAAATAGATAATGCTCAATTTTCATTACAAACCAAGCCAATTTCTGAGGATGAAATGAAATTACAAGTAAGAACCTAGTGTAATTTTAATGTTTTGATACTTTATCTAAACAACTAATGCACATCTTTGATGTAGAACAAATTAAAGTGAAGCAACTCATGATATTTTTAAATAACCTAGCATAACATATATTATCAACCCTATAAATGAAAAAATGTAGCTCAAGAAATAAAGAAACTATTCTAATTCAAGATTCATACCAACAAAGATAAAAGCTAAAAACTATCAACACAATGAGATGGACAACCTTGAAAATTTTTATAGCTGTATTAATTGGTGCAAGTATATAATTTTTTCTCAAAAATCTCCCCCTTACAAAATGGTAACACTGCCTATTTATAGAAAGCATAGGTAGTGTACTAGTCAGTTTCAAGATACATATGTGTAAAATAAGGATAGCTATTCTTGTATGAAAATTCTATCATACATATGACTCTTCTATGTTGGATTGACCTAAAACTGTATATGCTTTCAAACTAACATATACTTATATAATAGAATATTACATTAAACAAAATGTATGAAAAATCATAATACATAGAATCTTCTATTGAGCTCGTGGTGGGCCTCTTGGATATATTTGTTGTAGGATGTTATTATCCTTAGTATGTTGTTCATTGATTATCTCTAGATCTATTGTAGGCTTCATCAAACATCCATCTTCCAGGTCTATCATTTTGTTGAACTCTTTGTCATTTCTCAACATGGCCTCCTTGATGCTCTGGGCCTTTGCTATTCACTCCACTGAATTGAAGATAATATCCATGATTCTATGGTTCTAATTGCTAGATTGGCACTAGATTTCCCCCCTTATTTATTTAATGGTGGCATTGGTTCTTTTCTTGAACTCCTCATCATCAATCAACCACATAGCAGTGGGTTGTGAAGGCTCTATCAACATAGTTATATTTTTGTACCATGTTCTCAAATCCTGCACCTTATCAACAATAATGCCTAAGATTATACTCAAGTGTCCTAGACTAATGACCTGAAGTCTAAAATCTATCTCTTTACCTACACATTGATGAGCTCAGCAATTTCTTCTTCTGAAGCATGCCATTGGATGACCAAGTCTTTGGCTACTTGAGATTATTGTATTAAGGCACTCTATCTAATCTTAATATCCTTCAATTCACCAAACATGTCAAAAAATGATCCACTTAACATCTTAATCATTTCCTCAGGGACTGAGAGGATGGCCTAGGTCTCAATATTTTGCTTCTCCTTCCTCAAGTTGGAAATTTATTGCTTCAATCCCCTAATTCCTACCATTACCTATGGTAAATGGGATATAACTAGGCTCTCTACATCCTATTGATGGATGGGATGCTCTCCCAATGCTTGTCTTCCTATGGAGTTAGGCCTGTGAAATGTTTCACCCTTTGAAAGGTAAACTCTTATGTACCCACCACAACTTTCCTTATGGCAATATTCTCTAGCCCTGTGTTATTTGGATTGAAGTAGACTATAGTGTTAGGCTTAGTCAATTGGTTGGATTTTGGAATTTCAACTTTGGTATTGATGGATTCTCCTGGAGCATCCATTCTCTTGGAGCATCCATTCTCTTGCCACCAGCCCCTTTTGCCTCCACTATTTTCCTTTCTTCTTGCTCTTTCATCATCTCAACAATCCATGGTTGGAGGTCCTCTTGCACATCAATGTTGATACTTTTTTTTAATTACCATAAATGGTTCATTGTAGTAATCTTTTACAACTTCTCATAAATAAACTAATCTAGAATGATAGGCCCATGAATGGGGAACTCATGACTAAACAAGTTTACCTCCTAGGCTAAGTGTAAAAATGGGAGCTTTGACCTTTTGAAAATGATAGGGATAAGGTCCAACTCAATATTCTTCTTCCTTTTAATGGTTTTTGGGGCTAAGGTCAACTCATGTTCCTTTCCCTTATCCTGTTTAGTCCCTTCTAGTTGTCTATGAGTCTCTACAACTTTCCCTACTTGGGTGTTAGGGTCTTCATCTATTTCCCTCTTATATGGTCCATAAGCTTCCTCAAGAGCCTAGAAAACCTCCTCAAATGTCTCATATGGATCAAGAGCCACCATGTCCACATGTTCCACCAGAGGTGGTGGTTCTTGTGGAGGGCCTAAAGATGATGCTACTTTACCTGGCCTCTCTTCTATCTATTTCTTGATAGGGTCCTATGTTTGAGGTAGTTCTATCTAAGGGGGTCCCTGGGGTGTTTTAGAGGTGTAAGGTAGTAAATTTTACTAAAGTGGATGTATTTTCCAAATTTCCCCAGTTGGATTCTACTCATGTGTTTATCTATACTCAAGTTTTCCATTGCACTCTTTCAACCTTGCCAACACCTCCTCAAACCTGCTTGTCTTAGTATAAATGTGGTCAAAAACCTGAAGCTAATGATCATATACCTACTTGAGCATTTTATTATCTTGTAGATGATTCTTCACTACCCCTTTAGGGTCCCACATTCTCAATTCATCCATTTGGAAGGTATAAGCTTCCCTCTATATAGACATGACATCCAATTGCTTCCAATCCTATAATGTGGTCTTTTCAATTATCAGAGGAAATGGGTGGAGGAAAACTTTCTTATTTTCCTTACATACTCTATCAATTGAATTGAGGATTTGAAATGTGATCTCCTACTCAGCCAGCTTGCTTAGGACATATATAGGTAATCTAAAGGGTGAGGACATGGTTCCCTCAATCCTTATTAATATGCAGTCTTGATAATACCATACATCTCCCATCATTTCCACATACATTTTGATTAGGGGGTTCATCCTAGTCATGGGAGAGACATTGATAGACTCAACCAAAGAGGGGTAGATGCCATCACAAATGAACTTCATGTGGTTTCTATATTTGAAAATGTGAAGCTTGGAGTAGTGATGAGAAACAATGATTCTATTGCTGGGAGACCAATTTTTTATTTAAGGGAACTTGCTTGAGGACAGTAAGGCATCAAGAGGGTAAGACATCATGAAGAATTACTTTTTGGTCTTCCTCTTGATGGCTAAAAATAATGTCCCAAGTGGATACTTATCATATCCCCAATGGGAGGGGTGAGTTGTTATTTAATTAGGAAGTATACATAGTAAACCCAGGTGGGATTGACATAAGTAGTTATGGCAGCCCCATAAATCCTATTTAGTAAGATCATGACAACCCTAATCCCCTCTTTGAATTGGGTAATTAGAATTATACCTTGGAAATATCTAAAAAAATAATTTCCATGATTAAGCCAAGGTCTAAGGATGGTGTCAAGATAATTATTAGTGGTCCAATCCTTAATTGTGGGCAAATCCACATGGGACCGTGGGACCTTACAGTAACCCTGAAGGGCTATAGGGGTAATTTATGCAATTTTCCTAGATGTTCCATCTTTTACAATCCAATCCTCATCTATTATATAATCAACAAAGAGTAGAGTAATCACATTGATATAATCACATACCTGAGGTTTAGCCACTACATGGTGAAGGCCAACCATTTGCACAACTACTAGGTATTTATATTTTGTGTTGACTACCTTAATTATCCTCTCATTCTGAGTGAGGTGATGCATCTCTTCTATGGAAAAGAAGATCTCAAACCAACTCTTGCATCCATTTCTTAATGCCATGGTGTCGAATTCTGTGTCCTTAAAAACCTTACCTAGGTGGTTCATGGATAAGTAAAGGTCTATTTCATCCCTCCATTTTTATCTACCTACTATCATTGCTTCTCAAACTTTCAAAAAAATGGTAAAAACCTACTTTGTAGAAGTCTTTGGATTGTCCTTCTCACATTTAGATTTACTTTGCAAGTTTGACTGTGATTCAACCATTCACAATCTTTCTATTTTGTGTAGGTTTTTAGGTTCTCTTCGAGATTTAATGGCGAAGGTGATTTGGACCTGGGTTAATTCATGCCTTTCATCTAATAAAGACTTATGTATTTATACCTTTTCTTTTTTAGATGGATAAATTCTAAGTTTTATCACCTTTTTCTTATGTGGATCCTATGTGGTATCCATTTGGCATCATTTCATGACATTTTTCAAAAGACAATGAGTCGTTAGTCTTTAAATTTTTCCCTTTGTTTCACATTTTTGGATCAAGATCCAAATATTCAACATGAACCATCGATCTAAATCCTGAGCCTTTTATCTTATTAGTCATTATAAGCATTAAGTCCCATAATATGCCACCTAACATATTGTCATGCTGTTAATCTCTAACCTTTGGGATTGTTCCATGTGTCAAGCTCTTAGGCTTCTTGGGTTCCATTTGAAGATCTCACACTGTTGAATTAAATTGGTAGACTAAATGAGGGCCATTGGGTCTTACAAGATGCACAAAGTTTAAGTCAGTCCTAAGGGTCTAATAAAGACATAGTCTTAAATGTATAACCCTAAGTTTATCCAAAATATTTATGCAAAACCTCTTATAACACTAAAAACATGTCCCCTTTATCTAGGAAAAAATATTGGACTAGATCAAGTTTGACGGTCTCGTTACCATCCCAAATGTCCTTACAATCATCAAATGATGTTAACAAGAGTGTCAAATTTTAGTCTATGAAGTTCCTATGGTTGAACATGAGAGTGTCACATGGCATCTTCATGGGGCTTCTTAGGACTTGGGGTTCAATTCACTTCATTAGACCAAGAGGAGCAATGACCATTGGATAAAATTCTAAGGTGTTGTACATGATTGGCTATTTTTAATAAGTGGGACCTTTGTTGACATAGTTCGATGTAAGAGGTTACCACTTGGAATTATTGTAGGGTTTTGGTTTTCCAATCTTTGACTCACATCATTGGATTAGAACCCCATGATGAAGTGAAAATCATTGGATCTTCCTTTATCGTACATTATTGGATCAAGAGGAGTGATTAAGCACGGGCCATTTGATCTATGTTCAAGAAAAAGACCATGTCAGGTCCCATGGTTAAATAAATACATAGGCTAAACTTTTATTATAAGGCCCCATTTGTATTAATAAATATGAAGGGGGTATTTGGATGAAAGCTTAGGCTAAATCTTAATTAAAAGGGGCTCAATGTAGGGAAAATAAAAGGGGACCCTGCCAACATATTTCATGGGGCGGTTAAGATTAGACAAGGATGTTTTAAAGGGGAAAACACAAAGACTTAAGTTTAATTTCATGTTAAGTTTTGGTCATGATAATAAACACAACCAAGCCTTAATATAAAATTAGACTTAAGTCTTTGTATTTTCAAAATTCCCACCAAATAACTCCTCCTAGAATTTGAATTCAAATTTAAGGGTTTTGTTGAAGAGGGGCCAAGGTTAAAACTTAGAAAACCAAATGCCAGTAGAAATCTAGTGGATCTTTTACCTCGTAAAAACTAGTGTTTCATGAATCTTTCACTTCTCATAACATAGGGTAAAATGTTAGAAGCATTAGGCATACTAAGGTTTAAAAAAAATATACCATCTTATCGAATGGATGATCTTCAAATTCTAATGAAACTCAAAAACATAGTAAAATTGATAGTAACAAGGTTCCAAACATCTCAAGGGCCCAATTTTCAAAATTAGGGGTATGTTGGCCCCAAAAATGTCTACCTATGCCTCTCCCTCAAGATATTGACCCTAGTTATCCTATGAAAACCTGTTATGATCCTAACAAGTTTTGTTGGTTTCATGTTAGTTACGATCACTCTCATGAGACTTGTAGACAACTTCATAATTTAGATATGGAATTTCTTCTTGGTCTAATTCTGATCATGATTCTATCACTCATAAGCATTAACAAGCTTATTAATTTGCTTTCAAGGACTAAAAAGCTCATGATAAAACCCAAACATTGAATCAAGCAAATGCTCATTTAACTATTTATAAAGATCCTTGACCTAATTATCAACCTATTCAAGAAAACTAAGAAAATCCCACCTCTTCCACCAATAATGTAGAAAGTTTTGTTAAATCACTTCTAAAGAAAATGTGGTTATCATGACTAATATGTGAAGGGTGGTGGCTTTAATCGATTCCCAACATATCTACACCCTGCCTCCTTCTAAGACATTACATGTTAGTAAATATTCTTCTCTAAATCATTTGAATGAGTTGGGGCAAGAAGATCTTATAACCTTTGATTATGATCCAATTTATGATTCTCCCTTGAATAATACATCTCATTCTATTTCTAATATTCTCCCATCATCTTCTAGTAACAATGATAATCGACCTTATATTAACACTTCTTATACTTCTCAAAATCAATCTAAACCAAATACTTCTTCATCATCAAATGATTTAAAACCTTCTTATAAACCTTCTCATTCTTATCAACAAAAATTTCAATTCTCTTTAGTTCCTCCTTCCAAAGTTATCCTTAACCATTACACACTTATATCTAACAATCTTCTAATGGGTTATGATGAATGTGATCCCATTACGGAACTCACTAATCTCCCATCTCAAATTCCATTTATTGATCTTATGAGGACATCTCCCCATCATTAGAACCATCTTATGTAACTATTATTTGAGATGAATGTACCTTATCCTCCCTCAGTAGGATGAGAGGTAGCCTTATCTGGTTTTGAGGATAATATCTTAAAATAATGTGAAGAGATGTCTATCAATGTTGATGAAACTATCAACACTTCTCTTTCTTTGAAATTTACCATCACATCTATGATTCTTGATGAGATTATACTCCATGTAGATGATCCTCCCTTATTTATTACTATCCAAGTAGGTGATATCCAAGTCAAATAAGCATTGATTGATGAGGGTTTTGACACTTGTGTTGCTTCTCTTGATTTCATAAAAACCCTTAAATATTTAGAATGCAATCTTAAGTTTACACATAACACCTACCAAGGATATGATAGAAGGTAAATGCCTCCTCTTGGGTTTGTGTGGATTCCCATTACTATCCCATGTGTTACCATTTGTGTAAAGATGATGATATTTAATTTCCCTCTTTCTTATAACATCTTTCTTGGTAGGCCGTGGACTCATCATATGCAAGTTATTGCTTCTTCTGCCTGCCAATGTGTTAAATTCCATTTAATGGAGTCATTTATAGCATTTAAAGAGATACTAACCCTTGGAATTTTGAACAATTCCAAGATCATGGTGTTTTTAAGATTCTTAGTCTTGATCCTTTACCTAGTATTCTAATTTATAAATCACAACTTTTCAACTTTCCTATCAACTCAACCACATGTTACGATGGGCATTCAAAGCTCATTGGTAATATTCCTCCCAAATTTTTAGACTCTGACTCTGATGATCTTGATGAGATTAATTTAAAGATAAAAAATTTTAATCTCACACCTCATCTCATCTCGTAACTTCCAGGCTCATTACAACCTCATTCTTGGAAACCACCTTGTGATGACATTCCCTTAGTCTTATCCAAGACTAGGCATTCTATTCACCTTGCTTCTTTCAATGAAAAAGTTATTCTGAATTGTGTCATTGATCTTCATATACTAGATTATGATGATGGATATTATTTGGATGAACCTTTATTAGGTGGCCTTGTTTAAGCTCATGATATTTAGATTGTGCGCTATTATTCTTATTTATTTGAGTCTCTTCGTGTATCTTCTCATGCTCTAAAATTTATAGTTCCTAATTCTTGCATTTTTCCTATTTATCATAGATTAAAGATGGTGCCAACACCTCTAGTTTTTGAGGAGACTCATATAACTATGCTCATAGATCGTGCTATAATTAGACCTTACTATTTTTTTAGGTTCTTTGACTATCATCATTGGTGTTATCAATTTAGAGTGCACCCTATTTGAAGATGTGAAAATAACACCCTCACTCTAGCTGATATAATGGAGCTTCTCAGTGTGTGGGTGACTCTATATTGAGAATAATCTCTAGAGAGGGCTAGTTATCTTAAGATTTATCTATTAAAAGTAAATTACTATTATTTTGGGATGAAAATGGGAAGGGGAAACTGATGGAAAATTCTATCTAATGGGGTGATGCACCTAAATTTTTTATATCCTCTGGAAGATATTGAAAATAATGAAAACATATAAATATATATAAATTCCTAGATTTCCCCCAAGCATAAGTATTTTAGATGAAGGATTGAAAGAATTTTGGATTACAAAATTCCTTTTTTACCTCGTCAAATGATGTGTAGAAGGTGAGATAGAAAGCAATAAGTGAGGAAGGGACCTACCAAAAGGAGATATAATCCCACTTATGTGTCGATACAAAATAAATTACACTCTATTCACTATCAAAACTCATATGCAAAAAATAAAAAAAATCTCCTTTATTGATGTATGGTCTAGAATATAGTTTCTTCTTTAGCCTCAAGAATTATAAAAAATGGCTTGAAAAAAACCAATATATATGTATAAATTCTAACCTAATCCAATGTTTCATTGATTTTTCATAAAAAATAGTCTTTGTTATTTAACGAAAGACTTAAACCTTTTACAATATTTATTCAACTCTTTAAAAATATTTAAACTCCATAAAAATTACATGGTCTTCAAAATTGGTGTAGAAAGGAGGTGGTGGGCCCATGTTTGATAAGTAAATACTTTGAATGAAATTATATGACAACCTTTGGTATCTTAACTCAAGATTGAAGTGAGTTTTAAGTAATTGAAAATTTTGAATGACATGATAACAAAGGAAGATTTATGAACATGTCAATTGGTCAACTGAAGAGTAAGACTAGTCAACTCCAAGATATCCTTCACTTGCATGAAAAGAGATTTTTGAAGGATGAAAACCACATGATATATCCTTGGAACATCAGATATGTAGTGTGGAAACTCATTTTGAACTCCTTGACAACCAATTCAATGCCAATCTCAAACTTAACCATTTGATCAACTAGGCCTATTAGGCCAAAAAGATGTAAAGGCTAATATGTGCAACTGGACACCATGAAAATTGAAATGAGAAGCCATGAAACCTGAAAAAAAAATTAATTAGACATAGAAAAAATTTCTTCATCACCAAAAATGTGATTTTGATGAGAAAACTTTCACCATTCAGTCAATAGGGTTTACTAGGCCTATTTTGCTCCATTTTATAGCAGACTGGCCATTTTGATTGAGCTATTAGGGACACTTATGGGATTATTTATGATAAAATAAAGATTTTATGATGAATAAAAAGTCTTAGGCTTAGATCTCAATTGATTATATTTCAATGAGGTGCCCTGTATTTCATTTTACATGTTTTTTCCACAAAAACCATAATTTTTGCCCTCATCTGTATAATTCCATGCATAAAATTAGAATTTATGTAATCCTATATAAGTTTTCTTAGAATTTTAAAATATATCAATTTGACCCATTATTATTTTATTGCAATAAAATATACTTTTCACAAAACTTGTTTTTTGAGGGTTAAGGAGGGTTTTGAAGTTGAATCTTCAAAATGATGATTCATGAAGTATAGATATCCAAATAATAAAATATTAAAATTGATGCATATCAAATTTACCCCCTGAAATCCCTAAAAATATTGGGTTCCCATACAAAAGATATGAAAATTTACCACGTGAATGAAATTTGCTTGTGGGGTTTTGACTACATTCTAGGCTGCCTATGCTCTTAATGATTGTTCATAAATCACAACTCCTAAAATAATCTCAATTATTCATGAATTATAAGTATATAAGGGTAATCAAAACATTTTGATATTTTTTGGCCAATCTCCACATGTGGTGAATAATATGGGCATCTGAACAGGAGTCTTAGAAGGGTGTCTAGAACTACAAAAAGTGAAAAAATTCACCAAGATAAAAATAAATCTTCCTATGATTCATAAATCCTGAAAAAATCATTATGGGACCTTTACCATGCTATCAAAACACTCTGAAATCACATTTTACTTGAAAATTAAAAAAACCCCTTTTTGGCCTATATGTTTGTTTGCTTGCAAAAACCTGTATGAGATTGGTTTAATTAAAATTTGGAGTTTTTAAACTCTTTAAAGATAAAATTATGATTTAAAACCATCATCCCATTATTTTAAAACTTTTACTTTGGATTAGAAGCTTCTATAACACTCCATAATGATGCCTACTCCAGTGGTGACATCTAATGGATAGGCTGAGGTCTGAGGAAAAACAACTAGCATATCCTCTCTTAAAATTTCAATAGTATTATTAGAGTCATTATGACCTTGTTTACACAATTTTAGGTCTAAATTCCACATGTAGCTCCCAAAAACCTCAATTTTCCCTCCAAAAAGACCCCTGTGCATAGACTGCCTACATTTTTTGCCTGAGTTTTAGTGTTTTGGAGGTGTTTTCATGATTATTGGAGGTAATAAAGGTAAAAAAATATTTTTTATCTCTATATATCTTTTAAATATTTTAAAAACAACCTCTAACCCTATTTTAATCATGCTTAGACCTCCAAATAAGGCAATTAGGCCTTTCAAACTTGCATATTCCATACATCTGATGTACTATCATTTTATTTCATGCTTATAGATGTATAAATCTATTTAATAATTTCATGAATATATTATGAACTTGTACATTCTTGTGCCATCATATATTCTTGATTGGATAAGGTCATTGGGAGAAACTTATTTTCCCATGACCTATGAGAGAGAAAGAAGACCCTACTATAGGTGGAAATTGCAAGAAATGGATGTTTATGAGTGGGAAATTATCACTCATAGTGATTTTTATTCAAACATAATGAAAATAATTGAATTAGATCATAGTCAACCTCTTGATTGTCTTTCTCACTCCTCTTGACTCCTCAAATCAAGGTTTTAGGTCTCTTAATATGTTTCCAAGATGACTGTAGGTCTTGATCTTGGTATAAGAATATATCATTATAACATAAACCCTAAATTATCCCTCTTAGAAACTCATCATTTCATTTAAAACCTCATCTAGACTTTTGATGATATCAATTCCTCCAATATCAACTACTATCCCCTAGTCACAAACCCTTATTGGCATTTGGTTATGCTTCTTTAGTTGTATAGACAATAAGTTATATATGACCATATTAAAATGAATTTATACACAAAGACCTTATAAAAGGTAATCTGGTTCACAATTCCATATTGATGATCCTTTCTCCTGAAGTGACCATGACCTTGATTGTTATTAAGGTTTTCAAATCCAAGGCCATTTACTTGGCTGTAGGTGCACACTATGTGGGTTATCCATAGGTTTCCATTTAAAGAGGAACATGACTATATTTTACTTTGAGAGATATACAATATTACATGAAACCCTCACCATGGAACCTCCATTAAAACCATCTCCCTCAAATGAAAATGCTTATGAAGACAAAACTCCCAAACTTCATGCACTTGATTGTGTTTTTTAAGGTAACCTATCTTGGTATATACAGGGGACTATAGGTATATTTTGACACTTGTACAGAAAACCCTTAGGGTCATTCTTGAAATTTTTCACACCAAAATTTCATTAAAATTCTCCATTAGCCTTCTTATCATCTTGAATATTTCTCCAACTAATTAACTCACTTACTTGGCTGTAGGTTACATTCTTAAGCCTATTGTAGGTAAGTTTGAGTTAGGTAGCTGTAGAGTGGTATTAACATTTTGAGTCACATTAGCTTCATAATATGTCTATATGATTGGAACTTCTCTTTCCAATGAAATATAATCAACATCAATACCTACTTGATGTCACTAAACCCCAAGACATTATTCAAGTACTAAACATCCTTGACTGTGCTATAAGGAAATTTGCTCTATACAGACATAAAACTATAGGTGAGTTTGTGTATGATTTTTTATTGAGTTTATAGAAATGGTACATCTCCTACCCCCACTTTATGGCATTCTTCATGATCTTTATCTAGCAACTTCTTAGGTCCTTAACCCCTTTGTTAGGCCTCTCTATTCAAAACCCTACTTGACTATAGGTATATGATCTCTTAAGGTTTGAAGGATGTTTTTGAGCCATAACACCATAAAGTAACCCTTTCCTTCTCCAATCTATGATAACATTCTCAAAAAATGTCTTACATAGTGAAACAAGACATTTTAACCCACACTCCAACCATGATTTGTAATGTAGCTTCTCCCAAGGGCTATAGGTGATTCTTCTTGGTGTGGCTGTAGGTGCTTTTATTTGTGAGAGGATGATCAAAATATTTAGTCTCATTGTAGTGAATTTTAATATTTAACCTCCCTCAATAGTAACTTATTTTTTTAACCTCACTAAGACTTGGTAAATGGTCTAGATTCAAATTTTGACTGTAGATGGATATGAGATAGCCGTAAGACTATCAAATTAGGCTTGTAGGTCCTTTTGCAAGAAGTTCAATGTATAATAAATCACTTTGTTCTTCAAATATTATGATGAGATCCTCACTTCATAAAGTCCTTATAAAAGTAAAATAAACCTTCTTGATTACATCCCAATCATGATGATACTGTACCTTCTTTTTGAGGGCTACTTATATGGAAAATAGCTTATATATAACCCTAAAGATAGCTTGAAGGCAGATTTTGGCTCTAATGCCTCTTCTTGATTGTTTGATGAGAATTCTCATATGCACCACTACAATTATGAATACAATTATTCCAAGATTGATGTCCTTAAGACTTACATGACTTCATTTGATTTCTTTGACTATATGCACCTACTATAGGTCTCATTTCCTTATTGTTCATGATGTTGTCTTGGTGTATGTATCCTTGGCTCATGATCTTGATGATGTCTCCTATCAACCATGCCACTCTTGAGATGAAACTAGGTAATAGAGATGGTTAGGAGGGAGATATGACATGAATATATGGATGAGAATAGTATAGAGGATGGGAAAAAAGAAAAAAACATAGTGAAAAAAGGCTAATTATGACAGTGGTATGGTGTGAATGAGATGGAGGTGGGGAAGGAGTATGATGGAGAAAGATAAGACAGACAAAAATTTGAATGCAAAGATAAACACCTAATCATCAAAACATAAAAATTTGGATGCCATTGAAGGATGGAAATGAGTCAAAAATGAAACATAGTTTTCTCTAAAAACCTTAAAATTTGTAAAGAAACCCTAATTTATGCTAAATTAACTTCTTGAGACATTTTGAAAACATGGAGATGGGCTTTCTTAGCTATGATAATTGAATAATATCTAAGAGTTATGCATTAAAACCATGAAAAATTGATGTAAATCCTATAAAACACAAAATCTTGACAATTTAAGGCTGCCTTCTTCCTAGACCGTATAATTTGTAGACACCTAAAACTACTACTGATAATCTTCAATTAGGCTTTTGACCAATTTCCACCAAAAGTACACAATTTGGCCTAAAAACACTAAATAACATTAAATGAGTTGAAATTGATATATTCAAGTATTGATTTTGGCTAGAGTATCATTAAATGGGGCAATGTAATTTATGGGACAACTAACTTTGATCAAATCATTTTGAGTCAAAATGCCAATTTTGCACCTAGTTGCCCTAGATTGCACTTTTCTGTCAAATATCTTACATGAGACACATGCCTTTGTTATTTGGTGTTGGTAACATTCTAAATGGGATAATGGATCCAACACATATGACATTGACTTCCAATTCTAATCTAGTCAAATTTTGGACCAATAATAGGGCATTATGATCAATTTGAGTAATTTGTGCATAAAGTGCTTAATCATGCTTAAGAGATAATTAAACCAAATTAAATCCTAATTAAGAATTCCATGGAAACTTGTTAAATACTTGTTTTTAGAAATGAATATTGAATATCTACATCATCAAGTGATATCATTTCTTGAAAAGACACCCCTAGGCCATAAATGCCACAAATATTAGGATTCATGCCTCTCATGCCTCATCACTATGCTCCATGCCTCTTAATTGATCCTCCATCCCAAATATTGATGAGCCTATTTATGAATTTTAATTACAAAATTAGATTAATCATTAGCCACACATTCAATCTTGAGATGGATGGTTTAGGTTGATTCTACCCATTTGTAAAAATCTATAAATAGGAGGCCTTGCTTTATGAATTTCAGGTTTGGAGAATGCAAATTTATAATGCACAAATAATTCCAAAAGCCATTGCAATTAGTGCTATAATGTCTAAATATTGAGCCAAGCCAAGACAAGCCAAAGACACTAGGTGCCAAGTAGAAGAGATAACCAAGCCTCTTTTGATGAAGACTTCATGAGCACAAGCCGAAAAAGCCACTACAACAAGCATTTGGAGCATCTAAGGAAGGTGAAGGATTCTTGTTTTTCTTTACTTTCTAGTTTTACTTTTCATTTATTTTTGTTATTAAGCTCACCTTAGTAACTAGGCCTAGATATGTATGTTATTTAGTGTGTTTTCATCAATTTTTTTTCCATTTTAGGACTAACACAATACTAATCACCTCTCTTCAATCAAATTCCTGGTTCACATAATTCACCTTTGTAAGCTTGCTAGCTACAGATTTGGACTAGATGAGTTTTTGACATTTTATTGACCTTGAATTGGATGAATAAAACCTAAAGGAGACCATGAAAAGGTATATCAAGTCCTTAATATTCTATAATAAATTGAATTTCCTTGAAACTCTACCCAAGTGAGGAGAAATTGGAGAAAATTGGTTGCCTTCCTAGATGCAAGGTAGCAGAATTTGACCTGAAATTAACTAACTAGTTCATGAGCATAGAGAATCCAATTTAGGTTCCACTTATACCATTAGGAATCCCTCTAAGTCTAATTTATTCAACCCAAATTTGAGAGCTTTACCTCTTCTCAATAGTCTGTACCACTAGAAAACCTATAGGTATGTCTGTTTGTGCCAACAAGGGAAGTACCAAAAGAGGACTAGTTTAGGGCCTATATGGAAATGAATAGCCATGAAAATCCTGATGAATCATTCTCATGTATTTTTTAACATCTCCCTTTCCTTTGATTGTATGGAAATCATATGAATTCTATACTTTGCTTGTAAAATAAGAGGAAATAAATTTTTTTTTTACCTTTAAAATAATACTAAAGCCTTCAACTAGTTGAAATAGGACCTTTGAGAAGTAATACATGCTAGTCATGAAAAATTAGTATTTTTCCATGTTTTAAATTTGTAAATTTGGCATGTGGGAGGGGTTTTGAGGCCTTTTTAGCTTAATTAACACATCAAATGACCTTTTAAAAGTTTGAAACTTTAGACTTAAGCTATTTTCAAATTTTTGAATATGTTAAAAGCCTTTTTTAAATGATAATAATCCATTTTAAACCATTTTTGATGTTTTTTCTCAAAAATTGTATTTTTAGGCCATAATTGATCAGTTTGACCAGCTGCAAAGGGATATTGGTGAGATTTAAGAAAGTTTCAAATGATATGGATAATAATTTGACCTTGATAGGACAAATTAATAAAAATTGGTTCAATCCTAATGTTTGTGCATCCCTCCTTCTATCTTATGTTGATCTCGCTTCTCCCATAGTGAAATCTATGTCAGAACCAATTACTATTACTTCTTCTACTATTGATGAGCCTACTTTTACTTCTTCCATTAGTACTCCTTATATTTAACTTACTTCCATTCCTTATCCCTCACCACCTTCTCTTGGTGATGTATTTATTCCTTTTCCCAATATGAATCCTTTTCCCACAAAATGGGCTGATGATCCATCTTCTTCTTTATCCATGCCTATTACACCTCTCGTGAGTGTTTCTCCTAATAATACTCACAAGTGTATATGTTGCTTCCATGGGATAGATAATCACTCTTCTACCCATTTTCATAAGTTATGGTAATATATTGATACCTTACATACTTATTCCCTATCAATAGACACTACCATACCTCCTCCAAAGATTCTTCCTGAACATATACCTAAGTATGGTAAGAGGTATTGTCTATGGCACCAATGTGGTACACATCACATTGATCATTATTTTATCCTTCAGTAACATCTTAAGGATCATCTTATAGATATTTCTAGATCTTCTACCATTCCTCCCACAAGTTATTATCATAAGAAGGCTCCTCCTTCTTCTCCCATAACTACACCTCCTATGGTTTATTCACCACCTTCTATGCCTCCACCTATGGTTCCTTCTCCACCTGTGGACCCTCCTTTACCCATGGATTATTATGCACTAGTGATTCCAACATTTATCATAGATCCTATTCCCACATATTATCTTGACCATCCTTCACCCAATTCCCCTCCTCAGCATGATCTAATGAGTATTCCTACTTTTTTAGTTGAGGAGATGAAAAAAGAAGTATTTTCCTAGTATTCAATAAAGATTGATGATACATTATCAATAGTTCATATCCATCTTCATATAGATTTATATGATGTCTTGGATAATGTGTGTGGATAGATTTACCAGTATTTATGAGCACATACATGGTGCTTTCACATTTACATTTGGATTGGACATGTGCTTCAATATTATTTTTATCTATTTTTGATTATATCATTTGACATTATGTCAAATTATTTCTTATCTTATATCATGTTGTCCCTTCTTGTTGTACTATATTCAACTTATGTTTTTCTTTTAAATTTCATATATACTTGTCTTTTCCTTTTCATTTCTATTTATCACCTATCATTACTTTATTTTCCTTTAGAGTTTTTCTCAAAACTTTTCCCTTGTATCTTCATGATTGTTTGCTTTCTTATCTTTCTTTATCACAGATAGTTGTCATGGTTACTTGGTTATATCTACCCTGTTCCCTTTGGTTATTATCTCCATATACCATGTGATCATTTAATAAATAATATTTCTCATTACTATTTCCTTTCACTGGTCCTCCTTTGGATCTCTTTTTTCCTTCTTCCTTTCCCACAAACTAAGCATATACACAATTGATACTTGAGATGACAAAATTATTCATTATCAAGCCTAAGTGTCATAGTCAGTATATTATATTAGGTTACTTAGCTTCCTTTAGCCTTATCCTAAAGCTCATTCATGTGTATCACTATCTCTCTCATGATTGGTCAATCCAAATTTGTATAGAGGAGGAATATTAAAAAGCCTTCAAAAGAAAGTTAAAATCCAAAACATTTAAACAAAAAACAATGGTATCCAAAAGGCAAAAATATTCTCAAAAGTCAAATCACACTAAAAGATGTGATTCAAATCTCAAACTCCATAGTTGGTCTCACGATAGACCCGAGGTTCTTTGGGGTGCGATAAACTAGTAGATTAGAAGAGGAGAAAAAAAATCTCTTAGTGTTACCTAATTTCTCATGCAAGTACCGAATATTCACATTAGACAGATAGCTCTGTAAGGGGTCCTAAAGAGTAGGGAACATGTCATGGAGAGGTGGGTCTATTTTAATTTTATTCATACTAATCTACCTTCAGGAGTTGATCTTAGTAGCACACTTATCTACCTATAAAGCTTTGTGTCTATAGGGAATATGTTTTCTTTTTACATAGATGATCACTAGTAACTTAGTGGCTTCTCATGTCCTTAGTATGCCTCTTGCCTCCTAAGGTCTTCTCATAAGATGCCTAATTATTTGATTTTGACATTCCATTTTTCATTCTTTTTCCTCAAATTTACTCTTGGGAAATATTTTTTAGCTTTCTGATCACTCCCTATGGGATTTAATATTTGAGTTGCTTTGTAAAACCATAGATGGGACCTAACATTCCTCATAAATTACCACCTTTTCCATCTTATTTTCCAGATCCTTGATTTATTAGTCCTAATCATTCTACTTACCATGTTATTTTGGTACCCCTTGGGTTTTCTTTTGTGAGTTGTAGTGTAATACCATGGATAAGAACTAACCCTCCTCAGAATTTTTTTTCTTCTAATAAATAAATCACAATCCAAATTACATGTGTCAAGTAAGAGATAATATTTGATTGATTATTAGGTTACATGTAATTTGACATACTTCCCATATTGATATTTAGTATGTTTTATGCTTAATTTTTATTTTTGCCTCTTATTTATTATTTTTTGAGTGCATGTAAGATTACAACCATTTCTTAAATTTATCATACTTCCCAGCTTGAATTAATATGATCAATTTAAGACCAAATTTTTACAAATTTTATTTCTCTTTTATACTTCCCATTGTGAAATAGTATAATTGATTGAATTAATTTTGATTTTTTTTTATTACCATTCATGCCCTTTTCATCCCTTCCATTTTATTACTTTGTTTGTCATACTTCCCAATGTGATATTTAGTATGATTTTACTTATTTTAATTTGGTACCAAAATCTTTCACACTGGTTTAAATATAAATCCCCCTTTTACCATCTTGTTTTCCATTTTCTTGGTTCTTTATACTTAGTCATATTTCATGTTATTACACATTTCCTAGTTTGAATTATTGTGTAGTGTAGACATCTAATTCCTAACACCATTTATGTTGAAATTATCAATCTTACTCAAATTACACTCAAATGCACATTATAGGTCAAAATCCATAAAATGCCCTAAATGGTTTGAACTTGTCACTTAAAAGTGCCAGTTTAGGTCAAAGTATCCCTAAAAAGGGAAACACATTTTATGGGCCAACTAAATTTGATCAGATCATTTTGAGTCAAAATGACAATTTTGCCATTTAGTGCTTTGGATCACTCTTTTCTTCTAGTTCATTGGTACACATCACGTACCTTTGTTAGTTGGTGTTGGCAACATCCTAAATGGGAATACAACTCCAACACATCTAACATCACCTTCCAGTTCCTCTCCAATAAAATTATGACCTATTAATATGACTTTTTGACCATTTTGATTAATTGAGGGCCAATTTTCAAATAATTGCATAAATGTTGATTAACTTTATTTAAGGCTAATTAATCCAAATAAAGAGATTAAGTGGATTTTACATGAGAGTTGTTGAATATTTATTTTTAAAAATTGATTCCTATTAATTGCATCATTAGGTGACATCTTTTATTGGGAAGACATCCCTAGATCATAAGTGCATAAAATATCAGTATTATGGGTCAACCATGCCTAGTTAATGGCTCCCATGGCTCTTTAATGCCCCTTCTTCCAAGGTCATGATGAAGATAATTATGGATTTAATTCCAAATATTAGGATTATCCATGGCCACACATCTCAATCTTGATATGGATGGTCATGGTTGATCCTAACTAATCTCAAAAATATATAAATAGAGAGGCCATGGACATGAATTTTAAGCTCGAATATTGCAAAGTTATAATGTTAATTATTTCCACAAGGTTTTGCATTTGATCATATATTTTTCTTGAAAGCTTCATTGATAGGCTATTTTAGTGATTTGGAATCATGAGCCTAGGTTTTGTGGAGTGTTCTTGAGGCATTAGAGGAGCTTACCACTATTGTTGACAAAGATAAGGATGCTTGATCAAGGGAGAAAATGTTTTTGAGCCACATGGGTATGGTGAATCCATTTGGGAAGTAATATGGTGTTGATTTATTTCATTTGTTTCTTGCTATCCTTTGTAATTCCGATAGGAATAGATAGGCTTGGTTAGTTAGTTCTTTATACATGTTTCATTATTTATGGACTAATGCTTGACTACCTTATTTTGTAATCCTCTCTACATCTTATCATGTCTAGTAGGACAAGATGCATCTCACACCTAAAGAAGATCACTTTGAAACTCTAAAATATCCATTTGGACACTTAAAACTCGTGAAAATTGATTTTCTAACTTTATTTTGCCATTTTTGTTTGCCACAATTTTACATAGTAACCAACATCGACAAGTAATACCATTCATAACACATGGATTATGGGTAGGCCTTTTGTTCATTACACCATGGGGGGATCTAATCCCTAAATCATTTTGTATCAACTTTCCTTATACCAACAGCATGGTTGAATATGAAACACTCATCATAGGGCTTCATCAGGCAGTACAATGGAACATACTACATCTAAAGGTTTATGGTGATTCTTAGTTAATCATCAATTAAGTTACAAACCATTTTTAGATAAAGGATAACAAGTTGGTACCATACAAGGACATGGTTACCACTCTAAAAAAATAGATTTTCAATGTCTAATTTGAACATATACCAAGAACCAATAATAGAATAGTAGATTCCATGTCCACCGTTGGATCTCTGATTCACCACATAGATATGGTAAAAGAATAGTAGTTCTTCATTAAAAATATAATAACACTAGCTCATGAACCTTCAATCATCTCAATGATATGTGATATTATTGATCCCATATCTATATGGTATTTAGACCTTTATGCCTATCTTCATGACCAAATAATACCACTAGACCTGTCCCATAAACAATCCAAGGCCTTTATCCACCAAGCCACAAGATACATATTACTTAGACTAACCTTTTATCCCCATAATTTTGATGGAACTTGGCTTCATTTTTTTACTTTGATAAAATCAACATTAGCATTATAGGAAGTTCAAGGAGTATGTGGATACCCCACAAGTGGGGCCATCCTATCCAAAAATCTCTTGCATAGTAGGTACTATTTGTCAATGATGCATGCAAATGTAATTATGTATGTTAAAAAATGCTATAAATTTCAAAGGCATGCCAATCTAATTCATGCCCTAGCCAAGACTCTAAAACCAATGCTTACACCATGTCTATTTTCTACATGGGGCATGATCTCATTGAGAAAATAAATCCCAGCTCATTTTATGGCCACAAACATATCCGTACTACCACCAAATATTTCACTAAGTGGGTTGAAGCTATACCCCTCACTTACATGACTAGAAATAAAATTTTCAAGTTCATCTTTAACCATCTCATTTTATATTATGGTATCCCCTCTAAAATTATATCTTATATTCATGGATCATTCAAAAATAAAGATGTCAAATCACTATGTTCTGAGTACAAGATTACTCAACATTTTTCCATGACATATTACCCATAAGGTAATGCCCAAGTAGAAGCATCTAACAAAACCATTTTTAACATCCTTAAAATTATTTGCAATGATGTTGACCATGATTGGTACCTATAAATCTTCCACACCCTCTAGGCATAACATACCAACTAATCTACTCTAATAGGATCCACTCCATATTCACTTATTTATGGCATTACATCCATTCTTCCTATTGAGGTCAAATTACCTTCTTTGTGCATCTATTTGAAGCATGTAAGTAGTTAACAACCTGTAAGCATACCATAACTAACTTTGTGGACACTATAATAGGTAGGTTAAACATATAGAATTTGATCTTGGTGATCTTATTCTTAAAGAAAACCAATAGAATAGCACAACCAAAAATAAGCATAAGGTCAAGTTTAAACCCAATTGGATAGGTCCATTAATCATAGTTGAAAATTATGGAACTGGAGCATATAGGAATACTATACCAGATGGGGATCAACTTGATGAGTTGATGAACATTATACACCTCAAGCATTACTTCACTTGAGAGACCTAGTGTCTTGTTTATGAGGCCCATTTCCATTGCACCATAATATTGACATTCTTACTTATACCATACCATTTTACCATTTATCACTCTAACATTCCTTTCCTATCAACCAAGTTATTTTCCCCTCCCTACCTAAAATTTTGACCTTGGTTCCATTATATTGCTTCCACAACCACTTTCAACATGAAGACTCAGATCAAGTTTTAGTAGTTGATTTAGCATTCCTGATAGGGGCTATATTTTGGATCAGTATAATAGTATTTTGGTAGTTTCATCCTTTATTTATTGTTTTGTTCTATACCATGTGACCTTGATTATAATTACCTTTATGTAAATCAGTGTATCATCATCATGCTACTAATTATAACTTCCTATGGTAAAATTAGTATCATTGTTAGGGGCAATAATTGTTTATCATGTCTTGAAGCACCACATTACCATTCATATATCATACTATGCCATTTACTTTATCTATTTTATTTGAATTGGTTATTACCTAATCAATTTCCTCTACTGTGAGGTAGAACTACAGTGACTTGAGGTCCCATCTTGGGATTATGTAGGTAGTACTCAATTCTCATTAAGGTCAGCTTAGTCACCCCTTAGCCACACTCTCACCTTTTTATGAACATTTATAATTTGTAATGCTCTCACCATTTTATGAGCAACCTAAACCACACTCTCACCATTTTGTGAGGTTGGATAATTTAGTGTCTAATCATTCTTGATAAAGTTGAGATACTAAAAAAATTCCAAAAAAATTTGTAAAAAATCATAAACATAGAACACTTTTTTTGCCTTAAGGATTTTAGGATCCCTAGCTATTTCACAAGAAACCACTTATCAGTTAGTTTCTCATCCCTACTAGCCTCACATCCCACACTCTCACTATTTTGAGATCCCATTCCTTTATTCCTCTATAATATCCATCATGTTTCTCTTGTAATAGTTTTTATCTATCACATATCATGGTAGAATTACATTTGGCATGAATTTTTTATTGGACCTTGAATCCATGAAACTATGTAGAAAGAATCCACTTGCCTAGTGCATCTAGAGTCAGATCAACCACCCCCTTCATTTCCTTCTATTCCCCCATCTTATTTGTTTGTTTGGTTATCTATTATCATCTAGGGGTAATGTTCATCATTTTTTTTGTGTCATGTTTTTAATACTAACATTGTCCTTAAACATTAATTATGTTATTTTGGGATGTTTATTATTTGTTTATTATTTGGTCTTTCTATTTGTTTGTTTATTTGCTTTCTATTTGTGCCTTGATTCAATTTATGTGCATTCATTGGGTGATTCCTTACACATTATTATTGAATCCATCCATATTCATATGTCCACATTATCATCATGATTTTTATCATTAGTGCATTATTTTCAATTGAGTACTAGATCATGTGTCAGTCCTTATGCATATTTTATCGAAGTTATCATGGTGTTCTATCATGATGCCTACCATTATGTGCTACATCAAAAATAATCTCTAGGAGTCTAAACGGTAATTAATCCATGATATATCTCCTTGGCACCAAAAAAATTCTTGATCTAATCCAAATAATATCCTATATAGAGTAATTAAATAATAATAAAATTTCCCCCTTGCTAGTTTATACAAGCATCTTCTTACTTGTAGGTTGCCTATATTTATTTTTCTCCTTTATCATGATTTTCCATCATATTCCACATCATGTTTTCCACTATCAAGATACTAATGATAATAACCACCTTTGGGAAAATCATTGTGTACCATCCCACTTGAATTACCAATGATTCTAACTACCTTTAGGCAAATCATTATGTTTTCATCTATTTGAAGGTTAATGATTATAACCACATCTGGGAACATCATTATCTTCCTTCTACCCAACTTGGGCAAATTTTCATGGTGATAATGCTTATAAATGCCTTTGAGCAAACCATTATCTCTATGCACCCAATTGGGGAATATTTTTATCTTGCTAAAGATTATAATTTCCTATGGGAAAATCATCATGTTTGTCTACCCAACCAGGGCATCTCCATATACCACTAATTATTGTAGACATATAAATCTAGCCATCAATAGCCTCTAACCAGGCTTTTGGCCAATTTCCACTTAAAATACACAAGTTGGCCTAAAAACACTAAAGCACATTAAAAGATTTGAAAATAACATATTCAAGTACCGATATTGGCTAGGGTATCATTAAATGGGGTAATGAAATTTGTGGGCCAACTAACTTTGATCAGTTCATTCCAAGTTAAAATGCCAATTTTGCACCTAGGTGCTCTGGATTGATCTTTCCGATTGAATATCTTGCATAAGACATGTGCCTTCATTATTTCTTATTGGTAACATCCTAAATGGGAATATGAATCCAATGCATCTAACATTGACTCCCAATTTTAATGCAGTTGAATTTTGGACTAATAACAAGGCATTCTGATCAATTTGTGCACAAAGTGCTTAAACATGCTTAAGAGCTAATTAATCCAAATCAAGGCCTAATTAAGAATTATATGGAAACTTGTTAAATATTTATTTTAGAAATGAATATTGAACATATACATCATTAGGTGACCTCATTTTTTGAGAAGACATCCCTAGGCCATAAATGCCACAAATATCAGGATTCATGCCTCCCATACCTCATCAAAGCCCTTCATGCCTCTTAATTTCTCCTTTATCCCAAATATTAATGATCCTATTTATCAATTTTAATTACAAAATTAGATTAATCCTTAGCTACACATCTCAATCTTGAGATGTATGGTTCAGGTTGATTCTAATCAATCTCAAAAATATATAAATAAAGAGGCCATGAACATCATTTTTAAGCTTAATTTTTGCAAAGTTATAATGCGGGATTGGTTTCAAAAGATTCATGCAACTAGTGTTACCATGTCAAATTGATTCCAATCCAAGCCAAGCCATAAGCCAAAGGTGCCAAGGAGAGATGAAGGCAGCTAACCTTCCATTGACAAGGAATTCATGAACACAAAACTGAGCAAGCCACTACTACAAAGGCATTTGGAGCATCCAAGGAAGGTGAAAGAATTTTTGTGTTTTTCCTAACTTTTTAGTTATGTTTTTCACTTATTTTGGTTACCAAGATCACCCTAGTAATTAGGCATTAAGGTGTTTTCTTAGTGTGTTCTTTGTCAATTTGTTTTATGCATTTTGTTACTAACACCATACTAATCTTTTCTTCTTAGTCAAATTCCTAGCTCACATAATGGCATGCCTGATGGGACCAGATGCATCCCACACATGAATAAGATCATTATGAAACTTTAAAATCTTCATTTGAATCATTAAAACTCTTGTAATTTGATTTTATAACTTTTTTTTGCCATTTTTCTTTATCACAGGTCTACACAATAACCATCATCAGTTAGTAAAACCATCATCGATTGGCATAACCATTGTCGGTCACTGTTGGCATAACCATTATTGATTAGATAACCATAATCAATTAGTAAGTTTAACCATCATCATTTATATAATCGACATTGGTCACTATTTTTTTCTTAAAAACACAAACTCGAGAGCTAAAAGACCATTTTAAAATGCTTGGTTTGGGGTCATACAGACACCATTTTAGATGATTATTATTTAAAAGCACATTTTTTCTCCTAAATTTTCAAAATTTGAAACTAGTTGAGCTTCAAGTTTCATAGAATTTTCACAAAATTTTGAAAATGTATTTAAAATGTTATTAGTCTAACATATTTTCTTTTAGGGTGATGTCTTAAGGGTAGACAGGTAACCAACGGACTTGGAACTTGTTAAAACATGATATTAAGACATCTTTGGCATGATTTTAAAATGAATTAGGAACATTATTTTTGTGCTTAAAGTAACATTTAGGTGCTTAAGTAGATGTTTTTATCATTATTTTTCAAAGTTATAACTTAAGACTAAGGGGTCAAATGAACACCACCTCATTTTCCATTTGGGCTTAAAAATGAACTCACCTTTCCAAGTTTTTTGTATTTACTTAGTTGTTTAAGTTAGATTTTGTTTGGCACAAAAAGGGATGCAATATGTATGCTCTTCCATTTTTCCCCTTTAGGGAACCATTGAAATCAAAAGTGCCATTCTTATTACAAAAATAAGAATGTCATCTAAAGTGCTCCCCAAAAATTTGTTAAAGTTTAGGTGATCTTGAAAATGACCCTAAAGTCTTTCTATTTTATGATTTCTTTATTTTTATGAAAAATTGGCTTGTGAAGGGGATGCCATTACCTTTCAAAAATTATTTGGGGAAGCTTTGACCTAGGGTTTCACCTCTCAGCATTGACTTCACTTACTCCTTATAAGTTGTACATGAGATGTATCTGCATTTGGATATCACACTACACTAAGCAAATATTAGGATGTAGTGGTTGTAAAAAGGACTAGACATTTTTACAACTAGCCAATGCTATGGTCACCTAATTTCCATGATTGTATTTTGCATCATTTGATGTGAAAGTCATTGTGCATTTGATTCCCCTAGAGACATACGAAACTTGATATTTTAGTCAACCCCACATTGCCATACCCTTAATAGGATTTGGATGATTACACTTAGTGTATTTTGGTCATTTTTGTTGGGTATGTTTTGAGACTAAAACTTATTTGTTTGTTCATAAAGCTATGTCAAAACCAATTTATTTATACATTAATATTTTGTCTAAAGAGGCATTATGCTAACCATTTTACACCACACTTGTGCCTTGAAATTTTTGCTAAACTTGTTTGTGTGTGTCTCATTTGAGTTACAAAGGGTAGCATTATGCTACCTAAATAATGTCAAAACATTTTGAGCCTTTTGAGTCTTTGAAATATAACATAGATCACATCATTCAAGCATGTTTATGATGTTAGGCTACTTAATTTACTTTAAGACTAGGTTACCTTGTATAAAAAAACCATTTGTTTCAAACCATGTGATGTATACCATTTAGACTTTTATCATGTGTCATCATGTTGTCCAATCTTGTCTAGCTTATTTGGTTAAATCCTAGTTTTCAATGTTGAGTTTTCAATTAGCCTTGCCAAGTTTATATTCAAACATTGATTGATTTCTATTTATGCATTAATTCATGGAGCTCATACATAGGTCTTTCTCTTTTGGGTTGCATAACTTCAATTAATCGATTACCCAAAATTGAAAATTATTGATGGTTTGTTTGTTTAATGACTATCCTCATCATTATTTGTACGTTTATTTGGGAGATCATAATATTTCTCAAAATGCAATTTTCCTTATGCCTTATGCCAATTGATCATGTTTATGTTTGATTTCATGTGTTAGGTCTATGTCAAAGATGTTTCCAAACTTGTCAGATTAAATCAAATCACATCAGCCTTTGTTTCAAGTCTAGATTTTGACACCATTTGGCCAAAAGCCCTAGCATATGCCTATTTGTTTAAGCCTAGATTTTGACTCTGCATTTAGACAAAAGACCTAGTAACTCAACTTTTCCCTTTCCTACTTTAGACCTTGTTTGGAGCACTTTGACCTAGACCTTTGGCATACCAATTTTTATTCAGACACTTGACCTTTTGTATGTATGACATTTGATGTTAGACTATTTTATTCCAAATTTTAGCACAAATTTTTTGGAGATATAGCTCCACTTTCAGACCATATAGGAGATACAACTTCATCCCTTCAACCAAGTTAGACCAAGTTTGAACCATTTATCCTTTGGATAATTTTTTAGAGTTTGTAGAACTCCAAGCCTTTTTATTTTAGAGATTTCATCATTTACATGGATATGTATAGCTACACTTATGGTGTATTCATGTAAAATCCAACTTATGATAGAATTGCCACACAAAATCGCACTAGGAACCCCTATAGAGAGATTTTTTAAGGAGTTTTATTATTCTCCCTACAATACTCCATATGGGGAACATAGTCAAAATCCACAAAATCCAGATCAAGACCTTGATTAGCATGAAGAGGATTTTGAGGAGGAATTTGAAGACCCAACTATAGATAATGTTTTTTGGGATAGGGATCCATACCCTCTCTGTAATAATCAGTATATGGAACATAATCAACAGCCAACTTATGAGCCAACTCATGACTAGGATGATATTGTTTATGTGGAAGACTTGGATGCTTTGGCTTATGCAAGTAATCAAGATCCTGCACATCATACCATTTCTATTCCAAGACTAAAATATCACACCATTTCCATTACAAGACCTTGCCCTTTGGATTGTGTGAGAAATCAAGTTCCACAATGCCCCTTCATCATACCAAGACCTAGTCCTTTGGATTATGCAAATATTCATGCTCCCCAAGGCCCTACCATTATCTAACCACAAGTAGTCCCTCATATAGTACCATTCCCATCAAAACCTCAACCAATATAATCCTTTGAAGACCAATCTATGTTCAAAACTGGTATTTTCTAACTCATTGGAAACCAAGGCCAAGAGAACCAACCAATCTGAGATGTTTCTATTGAATCAACCATTTGTGATAAGTCAACCTATGATGAATCACATATTGATCCTATACTATTTGTCAATGAGTCTCACACTGACAAGCCAATCTTTATCAAGTCACTTCTTAATGATTATAACCACCTTTGGGTAAATCATTACCTTGACCATATGCCTATTTTTCAAGATCTTCCTATTGACAAGCTAGTCTTTGAGGAGTTATCTCTTGACCTTTTTCCCATCCTAGAGAAGTATCACTTTGATAAACTAGTCTTATTGGAGCCCATCATGCCATTATAGGTTTTTATTTATCCAATACTAAACATTCAATAAGACATCATTGTAATAGAGTATCCTTTAAATGAAGAATTAGAGTTAAAGTCAAGTTTTATTCCTGAATTGACATTGGATTTACCATTAGAATTTGAATCAACATCAGTCTCAACATCAAATTCAGAGTCCCTTGAGTTAGAATCAGATTTAGAAGAAGAATATTTTTATAGATGTTACAACATTGGTTACATGTGCCTTGTAGATCAGTTTGAATACATGTGTGATCCTTCTATAATTTTTGAGGATGAGTACATCAGCTTAGACACAAATTATCCTAGTATCTTCTAAAAGGATTGTGTGGCCTCTCCCCATTACATTACCATTCCATAGTCCATTACCATCAACCAAAATAGCCATATTATTTACATTCCATCTCTCGCAAGTGTTGATTAGGACTGATAGAATCACACTTTATTAAAATACATCCATGGTGACATAGTAGTTAAATAAGAGCAAGGAGTCCAAGACAAGATTCATATATCAGAAGAATAGTCTCATAGTGAAACCTTTTCAGAGGTGCTAGGGGACATTCAAATTCAAAACTTAGCATCTTCTAGTGAAACTTTTTTGTAAGTGCTAGAAGACAATCAAAGTCAAAAGTTAACATTCCTTAGTGAAACCTTCTCAAAGGTGATACAGGATAATCAAGACAAATTTATTGGTGAAAACCTCTTTTAGGCACCAACAACTAAGTATAAAAGTTATTCACTACTAGATGAAGACAAAATCAAAGATTAAATCAAAATAGCTTCTTATCTACAGCCTAATCAGATGGTAGCTACTCTCAAGATCAAACAATAGAAAATTTTGGTGGTCCTATTGAGAGAATAAGTCTCCAGCCCTACCAAAACCAAAGTTATGTTGAATCCAACATCAACAACATTACATGTGACTGAAAATACTGATCTTCATTTATTTACCAACCATTCCACATTCCATTATTATCTACCATTCCATTTCATAGTCAAACCTACCATCCATTATATGTCTTTGTTTACCATCCATGGCTATACTTTCCTTTGTAGAGGCTACAAAGATACCTTATCTTGATACTTGAAGGAATCAAAATCAATGACTAATACAAATTACAACAATATTCTTAGTAACTAAATCTATGCCAAGTTTTTAATAGAGTAGCTATTCAGATGAGGTGTGGGCTAGAAATTAACATGATCAAGTATTCTATTTATATCATTTGTTGATTAAGATGTGTATCTCTCCATTACCATGAACATTAGAATCATATGTCATTTACCACACCTAGGCCAAAAACATGTACCATATTGTTTCAATTTCCATGCCATTATCATTGTTAAATATCCATTTTCCATTATCACATATTCTTGTTATTCACCCTATCACCTAGGAAAAAACCTCTTACCATTTTATACATCCTATCATTTTATTCCTATCTAAACCAAAGCCTATTTCAAGTTGTTATATCTAATCATATTTTGATCTTGGTTACTTTGGTTATTCCTACACTTTTTATGAGAGGATTCCAATCAAGTTTCAACAATCAATCCAAACCATGTTTCAATGATAGTCTATGAAAATAGTGTGACAGTTGATCTAGAAAGATATATTTCATCTTATCAAGTTTGTTTATGTGAGCCTGACTATAACCACCTATGGGAAAATCAATGTCTCACCAATCTTGCTACTAATTATAACCACCTATCAGCAAATTAGTATCATTAACTGATGTCATTATATCCTAGTTATAACTACCTATGGGAAAATTAGGGGTAACACTTATTTACCATGCATTACCACATCATCTTGCCATTATTATTTTCATTTGACTAGCCATTTGCCAGATTTGAGAACTTTTTGGGACCTGGTTGGTTTATTTCTATATTTTGTGTGGATGGAATTACTATGACATGAGGTCATTTGAGGACTATTTGGGTCATGCTCAATTCATGCTGAGGTCACCTCAGTCCCCCTTTCGATATGTTCTCATCATTTTATAAGCAACCTAAGCCAAACACTCTCACCATTTTGTAAATAGGTATCTTGTCTTTCTCTAATAAGTTAAGATACCTCAAAATGCTAAAAACATTCATAATATTTCAAAAAAATCCAAAAATATTTATCCTTTCTAAGCCTAGTTAGTTAACCTCGATCCACCTTATTGGGCATGGTCATTGTTAAGGTGCTTTCTTTTGATTTTATTTTTAAGATTTATGTTTGTTTGTTTATTTCAAGTTATTTATTTTTTTGTTTGTTTTTTATTCACCTGCCTATTTGTTTGCTTTCAACACTGTTGCTTTGACTCAATTTATATGTGTTCATTGGTGATTGATTAAAAACATTATTTTTGACTCTATCCATATTCATATGTTAACATTGTCATCATGGTTTTTATCATTGGTGTTTTGTTTTCAAGTGTTTATTGGATTAGGAGTCTGTCCTTATGCATATTTTGGGATAGTCTTCATGGTGTTCTATCATGATACCTACCATCACATGCTATATCAAAAATTAGCTGCAAGAAGGTCTATAATCAATGGAGCCATAAAAGTTTCTCCTTGGCACCTTGGCAAATCCTTCCATCTCATCCTTGATCAAATTAACCCATTGGCCATTCTATTTGTATCATTGCTAAATAAGATAAGCATCTCCTCAGTAGAAGGTAAAACTAAATCCTTCTAATGATCAATCTTATTCCTCCATCCATCTCTTTCATCACTTTTCACCCACTCATATTTAATCTATATTCCATGTTATATCATTGAGTTATGCTTATTAATCATCCCTAACTGGGACACCATCAATTTTAGCCAATCTAGGTCTACTTAATGATTATAACTGCCTATGGGAAAATCATTATTTTGACTTTTATTCTTGATTATAATCACCTTTGGTAAAATTAATATCCTTTTTACATAAATACATGTAAGCATTTTCTAACTTGGATTAATCTCAACCACGGGTTGATTCCACCTTTCTTCTTAATTTTTTTTAGGGACTACCCATCAACAAATGTGATTGCCACTCCCTCAAGGGGGCATCATCATAGGCTTCCCAAAACCATTTAGAGATTTTTTCTTCAACCATCATCTTCTTTTTGGAATACATGCTATCTCTCATTATTTGAGAAGACATTGCTTTTCCTATGATTTGAAACATCTTCCCGACTAGGGGCAAATTGTAGACACCTAAATCTAGCCACTAATAACCTCCAACTAGGATTTTGGCCAATTTCCACTTAAAATACACAATTTTGCTTAAAAATACTAAAGCACATTAAAAGATTTGAAAATGACATATTCAAGTGCCAATTTTGGCTAAGGTATCATTAAATGGGGAAATGCAATTTATGGGCCAGCTAACTTTGATCAGATCATTTCGAGTCAAAATGCCAATTTTACACCTAGGTGCTCTAGATTGATCTTTCCTATCAAATCTCTTGCACAAGACATGTGCCTTCATTAATTTTTATTGGTAACATCCTAAATGGGAATATGGATCTAATGCATCTGACATTGATGCCCAATTCTAATCTAGTTGAATTTTGGACCAATAACAAGGCATTCTGATTAATTTGAGTAATTTGTGCACAAAGTGCTTAAACATGCTTAAGAAATAATTAATCCAAATCAAGGCCTAATTAAGAATTCCATGGAAACTTCTTGAATATATTTTTTGGAAATGAATATTGAATATCTTCATCATTAGGTGACCTCATTTCTTAGGAAGACATCATTAGGCCATACATGCCATAAATATCAAGATTCATGCTTCCCATGCCTCATCAAGACCCTCAATGCCTCTTAATTACTCCTCTATCCCAAATTTAATGATCCTATTTATCAATTTTAATTGAAAAATTAGATTAATCCTTAGCCACACATCTCAATCTTGAGATGGATGGTTTAGGTTGATTCCAATCAATCTCAAAAATATAGAAATAGAGAGGTCATGAACATCATTCTTAAGCTTAATTTATGCAAAGTTGTAATGCAGGATTGGTTCCAAAAGCTTCATGCAACTAATGTTACCATGCCAAATTGATTCCAAGCCAAGTCAAGCCACAATCCAAAGGTGCCAAGGAGAGATGAAGGTAGCCAACCTTCCATTGACAAGGACTTCATGAGCACAAAATCGAACAAGCCACTACTATAAAGGCATTTTGATCATCCAAAGAAGGTGAACAAATTATTGTGCTTTTCCTTAATTTTTAGTTGTTTTTGTCATTTATTTTTGTTATTAAGCTCACCCTAGTAACTAGGCATGAAGGTGTTAGCTTTGTGTGTTCTTTGTCAATTTGTTTTATCCATTTTGTCACTAAAACCATATCAATCTCCTCTTCTTAGTCAAATTCCTAGTTCACAATTATAACCACCTATGGGCAAATAAATATTTTCCACCCCATTTCATCTTTTTGTTCCAATCATTTTCTCCTTTTGAGGGACTAATTTCTGACCCCTTTGCTAACCGCTCCCTTGAGGGGGCACCTACAATTATCCATTATCATTGAATTCGTAGGCATACAAGACCTTTTCATTCTTTGAAAATATGTTATTGTGCCTATAACTTACAATTACTTCCCAAATAGAGGAAAATTATAGACACCTAAAATTGGCCACCACTGGCCTTCATATGGACTTTAAAGTGATTCCTATTAACAATTGCAAATTAAGTTTAAGAATGACTGAACATCCCAAATTTGATTTTGCATCATTCATAAAATCTCATAATAATGTTGGGACATCCCTAATTTGTGTATCTTATAATATGAAATAATAACCTCTCATGGATTCATCCCTAAGCATCATGCATCATGCATTATCACAACAGTCAATTTGGCTTATGTAGCTATTAAGTGGGGAACATGAACTTAAATCAAATCTTGAAAGAGATAAAAGGATAATAAGAATTAATTAATAATCTAAACCAAATTAAATTCCTATTTGAATTATCTATGTCCAATTAATGAATAAATAAAAAAGAAAATTCAAAAATATGAAATATCCTAGCTTTTCATGATTACCTTTATAAGTTATCAATCCTTTTGGAAATATCCTAAAATATCTCATTTTGGAGACCCATACCTATTCATTTAAAATAATTATTAATTGACAACTATTAACTCTAATAGGGTTGTATTTGACTCACCTATGTTAGGATTGAACTTATACCATGTTTAAACTATACCCTAACTCACCTTGGGTTAGGGTTAGTTTCTAAGCCTATAAATACAATGCCTTGCCTATTGAATTTTAAGATATTTTGGTGAAAATTTATCATGCACAAATGAATTCAAAGCTTTGATAAGAGTAATGTTATAATGTCAAAATCTTGATCCAAGCCACATCAAGCTAACACAAGCGAATGGTGCCAAGGAGAGAGGGAGCTACACATACTCCACTACCAAAGACTCTTTGAGCATAAACTAAGCAAGCCTCTTAATAATGCATTTATATCTTCCAAGGAAGGTATGTATTTATGGTATTTTCATTTTAGTTATGTTTCCATTTGACTTATATTAATTTATTTCACCCCTAATATCTAGGCTTGTAAGTGTTAGTGTTAGTATGTTCATTTGAATTTTGTTACTTAAAATAACACTTGATCTAACCTCCCTTCTCGAATTCGTATGATCACAAAATGGAGGGGATAAAGGAACCCCTAAGATATCTATTTTTTTATGTGAACCATATGCAAATGTATTTCATTCTTGATGAAAACACAAAATTGTAACATATGTCCATAGACCCTCATCTAGTAATCCATGTATCCACTTCTTTTTTGAAAGTTGCATCTCCTCAACCTTATCCAAAAAAAACTAGCTTACATCCTCAACCTTCATGAAAGGTTTAAACTCTACCTCTAATAAAGATAAGGACTATATTGAGCCTTCATCATAATAATCCAAATAATTCCCCTGATTTTGTTGAGACTCAAACTTAGATAGAATAAATATCTCTGTAAGAGGCTCCTATAAAAAAGATTCTAGACTGGTTGAATGAAGTAGTCAAGAAGAGGAAGGAGATAGTTCTACCACATGAGGTTTAATTTAGTACACTTACCATCCCTACTCCTCATGTACCAAATAAAACCAAAATAGTTTCCCATATACTCATGGATGAGCATGGGAACATGGATACCAAAGTTACAATTCCTCCTCCTGATAAATTCAAAGAGAAATTCAATGATAGTGATTACCAAATTTCAAATGTACATGTTGGCAAAGCTAATCATGAGGGAATAAAATAATATGTGCAAACAACCATTAGCACATTTTTAAAAAAGTATGAATAGGACAAGGTGACCAAAGATCAATTGAAATAAAATGTCAAACAACTCTCGTTGATGGTCTAAAAATTAGTGAATCTAATTCAATCATGTCCATGCAAATATACACCTGATACCGAAAAAAAGAGAATATCTAAAGAGATTGGGCATATGGATAGGTACACAAAGGAATGGTTATAGTATTTAATCATTTAAATAACTAGATCAATAAACATGACCATCTCAATTTATGTATTAATTGATAATGAGCTCAATTATGCTAGGAAAAATGAGGCTATATATAAAATATATAATAATAAGTGTAAGCAATTTCTACCAGGTTAGAATCCTTCTCTAAATTAGATCTAAAATCTCTCATCATAAAAAAGGTTCTAACTCAAGAATATTAGGGAGATCAAACTAAACTCTTAGGTGCTACCAAGTTCTAGATTTGTATGCTTGAATAACCCATAGAAAAGTTCAAAAAATCTCAGTGGTTTGAAGTAGATACTATAAATGATATAAAAGAATCAATCAAAAAAATTACTTGCTCATTTCATGGCAATAATGGAGTGGTACTTATAGTAGAGACTATCAAGAATGTATTTAAGTAGTTGAAGGAGAAGGAATCAAATCCTAGATTTGCCTTTAATTTGGAATCTTCAAAAGTTCATCAAGGATTAGAACATTTTTGATAAAATTGAAAAAGATTAATAAATTTTGATGTGTCCCACATCAAATGATATATCTTCATGTTTAAGGATAAATCATTCACCTTCATTCAAATGGTCCAAATGAAGACAAAGTTAAAGAAACAATGAAGTTGTTTGATACTACCAAAAAAAGCCTTAGCAAGAAAAGTCAAAGGAGGTTCAAATTATTTATGATGAAGGTAGTGGTGAGCAGGTGGTAGAATAAGTTTCTAAATTTTAGTTTCAAAACTACATCTTGGTGTGTTATTTTTTTCAATTTCCAAAACCAAGTTTTTATATAAATACTTCTACAGTTTTTAAGTTGTGATAATTAAACTTTGTAAATGTCAATTTTGCAATAAAATTAAAAATAATTCTATTTTTAAAAAAGTGTTTATTATTAAGGTTTACAAAGTCAATGGGAAGATTCCTTCCTTGTAACTACCACCTTATAAGTTATAGCTTGCATGCCATTCTATGGGACTTTTTAGCTTTGTAACTTTGAAAAGATACATGATTTTGGAGAGAAGAAAGGAAAAAAATAAGAAACTTTGTGGTGTTATTAAAAATTAATAAAGTGAGATTATTTCAAAACTTTTTGCCTCTATTATCATTATCAATGAATGTTAATTTATTCATTCATTTATTCATCTTGTTAATATTTGCACTTTATTTCATACAAAACGATTATCGTTAAATAGTCATTTTTATTGCCATCTCAAGAATGTGGGATATAATTTAAATCTACCTTTACTCAATTATTCATGTTATTTTCTTTTTATTTTTCTAAATCTTATATTCCTTTCCATTATTCTTCTCTTTTCCACTTGATAAAATTCCTTTCTTCATGTACATGCAAAACCCCTAAAATAACAATGTATATTTGTAAATACTTTCATTTTTAGTTTTTCTTTGCTTTAAATAAATGTAGCCTCACTTGATAATAAATAAGGTAATTTGTCCCATAGAACCATTATCTGTGATATGCAAAATTTGTTCCCACACAAAATTTCCAACAACAAATTGTTAGAATGTTACATATTTCAAATCAAAAGAAAAAGTGTTCTTTTACTTAGTTTAAAGTGATTTTACTATAGATATTCACTGGGTTTAAATGAGTAGACTTGATGTCATTTTATAGGAGAATATTTAGAATAATTTCACTAATTGACCTTACAATATGTGTCAAAACATTTTTGTGTGATGTCTTGATTCAAAAAAGTAGTTGTTGGAATGTGACAGACAAGGTTGCACTAGGGGACAAAACCATAGTGTGGACCTATATGTATAGTGTGGACATGTCACAAAAGGCTATAGTTAGGGGGGATATGTCTTACATAATCATATGGGCTGAATAGGGATGAATGCAACTAAAATAGAGATGTCTATATGAAATTTTCAATTTTTACAAGATAATCAAATATCTTTTATATATTAAGAGTTAGTGACATGACAAGTATACCAAGTAAGGTTAAAGATGTCAAGAATAAACATTACCAATCATTAATAATTAATGGTATATGTTTACACCCTTAAGGATATTAGGTATAACCTTTGGATTTTATATCATTTTTACTTGCATAATTACTTCTTTTTGGTGCTTTAATATTTTTACAATTAGCCTTTGTTTCTCTTATAGAGCTTAGGTATCACCTTTAGGTTTTCATTTCTATCAAATTTATCAAAATTTTATCATGTTTACCTTAGTATCCTTATGATTCTTTGGCACTTATTTAATTTCCCCCTCTTTTAGGATGATTATTTACTTTCCCCCTCTTTTTGGATGACCATTTACCTTCCCCCTCTTTTGGGATAAGTATTTTCTTTCCCCCTCTTTTGGTATGACTACTACTTTCACCAGTGTTTGTGTTTGATCCTTTGTAGATTAGTAGAAATTCCCTAGTGACATAACTATTGTGGCATATCCATGTCCCTCTCAAAGTATTGTTTTCCCTCATTATTATTAGTTATAATCATAGTCCTCATTGTATTTTATATTACATGATCAAATCTTCCATGATCCCTATTTTCCCACTCTTTCCTTTCACTTTAGGCACACATAGGTTAGTTTTGATATTTCACACTAAGGTGTTGGGTAAGTATATGATTATTTAGGCATCAAGGTATTTACGTTATCCCTTCTAGTAACCAACCATAAGCTCTATTGTGTTAGCTATTTATTTCATCCATGTTTGATTTGATGAATCTGTATGGAGTAGGAACATAAAAATACAAAAGAATTACTATCAACATAAAATCAAAAGGAAAATTATATCACAAAATTCAAATCACACAAAAATATGTGACCTTTATTTGACACATCTCTAAACTTATTCAAAGCTCAAAATCCATAATTGGCCTCATGATAGATCCAAAGTCCATTTGGTTTTGATAGGCCAGTATATTGGGGTAGGAGGTCTCATATTATCATAACATCATAATATCTTCCAACATATCTAATTCCACCTAATTAATCATATAAGTATCTAATTTTTGCAATAGGATGGTGGCTCTGTAAGGAGTCATAAGGAGTGGGGAATATGATTTGAGTAGGTAAGATCATTTTAATTTCATGCATAGAACCTTCATGGGATTATCTATGTACTTCACTTGTTATCCCAAGATTTGTGTTCACTAATTGGAGTGTCTTAGGTCCTTGATGTCAATAGTTCTTAGCCCTACCCACTTGTTTAGAGTGTCTCATTCTCATTAAGAATTTACACGTCACCTATGTGGCACCTTACATTCCTTATTTATATTATATTTCCTTTAATATCTCCTTTATGGGTACCAATTTTAGTTTATCACATCCTTTATAAAATCCATATCACATTATCATCCTATTTACACTAATTGGCTTTCAGTTTGTGAATTACACAATAAGACCTTAACTAGGCCCTCCTCATAAACACCCATCATGATTTTATTTCCACACAATATCATTATCATCCTATTCATGTTATTAGGTGTTTTTTATTCCCTACATCACATCTTAGAGTAATCATTAAGTTTGAGTTGTTATTCCTTAGAGATTTCATTTTATCCATCATAATATTATTTGATTTATGTGGACTTAACTTATATTACATATGATATTTTACATACTTACATGTTTTTATTTATGTTTGACTCAACATGTTTGTCTTAAATTTTAAATTCAAGTCATTTTTTTATTCATGTTTGATTTGACATGATCACCTTACATGAGATCACATCTTTACTTAATTATATTTGTTTGATCTTTCTTACATTTATATATCACTTACTTACAATGGTTTACAAATCTTATATTTTTTTGGTTTGTTTTACATTATTTTTTATCATTTACTTCATCATTTTTTTAATCTTTTGTTTGTTTATTTTCCATCTATTTACTTAAGATGTAATTTTTAATCACCTTTTTTCTTTTTTTCTTTTTTTTACATTAATTTGCTCACATTTTATAGAAAATAATAAAACATCAATCATCATACATGTGCTCAATTTTTATATAAAATAATAAAACATCAATCATCATACATTTTCTCAAATATTATGAAGCTTTCAGTTATTCACCATGATGTTTTGTTTCTCATCCATATCTTTCTCTTCATAGGTACTTTTCATGAACTAAAATAAGTCTAAAAATCCTAAAAAGATAGATAATTTTTAGGTGTTAATATAATATTTAAAAAAAAAATGGATTTTATCTTATTGTTTAGATCTGTGTCTCGTTCCACACATTTAAAACTTTTTAAAATCTACTGCACAGAAACCATTCTCTATAATCAATAAGGTAAGTGAAGGTATACATTTTAATTTTATTTAATTTTATTTTCTTTAAATGATTTTAGTTATATTTTTGTGTTGTTATGATCTTTCCCAAAGCACCATCCCATGCTACACTATTGTGACATGTGATGAGCTTTGGGTAAGGCATATATATACACATAATATTTTTCACTTTGTTATTTACTAACATTTTTTTATTATAATAACTTGTTGAAAATTGGTGTCCCTGAGTACATGCCTTAATGGGTGTATTGGTAAATAGGTGGGAAGGCTTGTGGTGTTTTATGAGATATGTTGTTACTATATCATGATTAAACCATTCCTACTATCAGTTTAACTTCTTTAGATTTTCTTACAATTTACCTCCTTCCATATTATCATCATTCCTTTATGTCAATTTTCCTTATATCCTACTACATCAACTTAGTTGATACCATTTTTTTAGTGACTTTTACTATTTTTGTATTGTATTATCCAACCTGATATAGCTCTAACCCTATCTCTTGACATATGTACTATATTGGCTTGGTAGATATAATTGTGTCAACTGACATATTTTAACTATATTGGCTAAGATGATATGTTTGTCTTAGAGTTTAGGATTGGTTATGTACTAGATTAGTATATATAGGGATTATATTTCATTTCAATTATATCATATACATTAATCACTTTGCTTTCACTTGTACTTTTACCCTAAGTCACACTTGGAGGATTTTGTGGTCTACAATCTTATCTTGAAGAAGTTTGTCTTATGGTGTCTTTAGAGATTAATATGAGTAGTCATTGAGAGTCCCTAATTGAGGATATATTGAGTCTTTATCTAACCATTTGAATTATTCAACCCATAATATCTCTTGTAAAGGTCCACTTGAGCCAAGTGGAAGATTGATGCTCGATGAGTCCACCCTAAGGTAAGTATCTCTAACCCTATATTCTTTCCTTTATTTACTTAGTATATAGATGTTGCTTGGTTTTTAGTGAATTAATATGTGTTTATACTTGTATAGTTTTCTCTACACTGAAATAAGTTGGTCTAGCTATAGGATTGTTTAGACTTGTCATATTTCACTTTAGGTTGCCTATACCCCCATTTGGTTGACCATGGCACATTATCCCTAGTTTAGCTTAGCTTAATTATATTACTTTTGTTAATTATTATAATTTAATTATTTAATTAATTTCATAAGGTTCTAGTGAGAATTATATCATTGTGTTATAATATTAGGATTTGGAAACCTTCCCTCCTTACATTTTTGACATAGGTGATCCTAATTATATATACAGATTTCATTGGTCATTACCTAAGCTAAATAAGTATCATGGGCTCTATTTGATTTAATTTCATGTAATTCTAAGTATATTGAGATGGGATAGGTGTAGGTTAGTCTTATCTCATGCATATAGTCAACATAATTTAGATTTCAGTTAGGTATGCATATTTCATTGAAAGTTACTATATATAGCCCATTTTAGTTTACATGACCTTTACATTTAGATTCTCTATATTTTATATATATATATATATATATATATATATATATATATATATATATATATATATATATATGAATAAAATTCAAATATTTTAATATTTATAACATTTTTTGTACTAAATAAAAATAAAATCATTAAACATTCTAGTGAACTCGTAATTTTTTAAGAATGTTATTTTTTTTGTCCTAGTATTTTGTATAAATTTATGTAAATTATTGACACTAAAATAAAACCTTCAAATTTGATATAAATATAACACCACGAGTCAATTTTATTCAACCTTGGATCTTAATCCAACATTGAATAAATTGTCTTTTCACCTTGGATAATATCTAACACCAAAGTATTTATTTCGACCTTGGATTGAATTTTTATGATCTCTATGCACAAAAAATATTTTGACTTTTATTTTCTCTTTATTTTATATATTTTTTTCTTGTTTCTAGTAATTATATTCTAGTAGTTGTAAAATTACATAAAGATTTATCATTTTTGGCTAAGCAGTGACTTATTTTACAAATATCATGAAGTGAGGGATATTGTTTGAATACCTAGACACTAGACAAAAATATACAAATAGTTTAGTTTTCCCATACCTCATGGTATATTGGTAATGCATATGGTCCCTTTTTTAATCCATAGGAAGCCTATTTATCCATTTGATTTGTGGTGCACTTGAGAGGAGTGTATCACCCAAAGAAATTACTTTCATCATACCCTCAAAGAAGGGATAGTGGGATATAGGTACAATTTAACCTTTGTACTTAGTGCACTTAAATATTAGGTTGAAACTAGTTTGTGAACAATAAAGTGTATTTGAGATCCTATACAGTCATTCATACCCTTGCCTAGATTACCCTTTATACTTTAATTTTTGCTTGTATTATTTTCATAGTCATTAACTTTGTTATATATGCAAAATTATTTGTTAGTAATAAGTTTTTTATTTATTTCATGTAATTTATTTAGATTCATTGTATATATCATGGATATTAAAAGTAAATATGTTAATGACATTCCCCATCCCACATATCCTATTGATGATGTTTGTATGCATATTCAATAATAAGTACCTAGGGTTTATGCTTGTGAAGCTATTCAAGATCAAATCATCACTATGAGAAAGTTAATAGAAGATTTGAAAATTCAAAATCAATATTTCATTTTAAAGATAATTTAAGTTAAAAATAATAGAAAATATGCAATGAACCTAGAGTATGTTGACATTAATCATGTATCTATATCTTATTCTAGTTATCATATCCCCAAAAGTAACATATATCTACAATTATTGGTCCAAAAAGTGTATAAAAGGCTAATAAGAGTTTGAATAATATTCTAAGAGAAATGCTTCAAAAAAAGTTGATTAAATTACCTTCTATGCCTCCTTTAAGAAGATCAAAATACTATTATGTATATCATAGAATGCATGGGCATCATATAGATAGTTTTTTAGCTTTTAAGATATAAAATATCATTGATAATGGTGATCCTATAATAGATACATCAATCAATCAACCCACCCACATTATAATTTCATCTTATAAGGAACAAGTGTAGGTAGAACAAGTGTCAAAATTTGTACTAGTGTAAAAGGAACAAAGACAACAAGTATGAATATAAAAGGATGATTCAAAGAAAAATAGTTTAAAAATAAAAAATTAGATTAAGAAAATATTTAAATGGAAAAAATGGATAAAATATAATGAGATGAAAAAATAACATTGAAAAAAGAGCAATTACAAAAGGAATAGTTTGAAAATTAAAGGTTAAAAATGTTACATCAAGAGATAATACAAAAAGAGAAATTATAAAAGAGAATTGAAAATACAAGTTCAACTTGTATGTACTAAGAAATGCATCATGTCTATAAATCAATCCTAACTCAGAGAAAATAGAGCATACCTATACTTCTAATTGGAATTACATTTGTTAAGTAGGAACATGACCAATATGGGGATTTGTTAGACCTAATTAAGGGATCATTTATCACAATACACCATGTTAAGGATGGTTCCAAAGCCTTTAGTCTAACACAATCATGCAATAACCTTTAGGGGGTCCTATTTTTGATATTTCACCTAATCTAATAATAAGTAAAGTAAATCTAATCTATTTTTCACCAAATCTTATGACAGAAATTTGGGGTTAAAAAAAATAAAACTAAACATGTATAGAAAACATATACTCATGTTAATGTATACAAAATCCTAATACATAAAATAGAATCAAAAATGCATTATCTATAGACTCTTACAAAGGAGAAATAAAGTTACAAATACTTACCTTTGAAGATGAACCAACTGATCCTCAATTTCTCCCTTAGCTAAGTTGATTCTCAAGAGGTTGTTATGGTATGTAAGGATGACAAATAAAAATTAGCTCTAGGATACACAACTTAAGGATGAATCCAAAAGACTTATCCATAAGACCATATCTATATCTCCAAATAAATTATGGAACCCTAATCTTTACTTCTCAAGTAGAATTTTCAATAAGTAGATGTTCATTCACTCTTACTTCTTTTTCTTCTCATAATAAATGATAGAAATGAACACACACACACACACACACACACACAAACACACACACACACACACACACACACACACACACACACACACACACACACACACACACACACACACACACACACAGGTGGATCTTTCCATAAACCCTTCCAAAAATGTTGACCGATAGAGTTGACCCAATTGACCTAATATAATTTTGGATAATAATTCAATAGGTCATGAGCTAGGTTGGCCAAAGGTCAACTAGATTTTAAGTGAAAATGACCCTGAAACTATACAGGGTCAACCTAGTCAACCCAGTATAGCTGGCTAAAAAAAGGGATTTAGGTGAGGAAGAGGATAAAATGTATCAAATGCTTGGAATGGGTATAATAAATAAGAATAATCTTAGGGTAAATTTTTTTATGAGATAAGTGTATAGATAACACGTGGCAAAAGGGACAACAATCCTATAAAGCACCAATGTTCTGTCCACACCTTTCCTGGTGTACCCCTTAACGCATGTACTCAAAAATATTGAGTATAAATAGGTTACTATAAGATACAAACTATCAGTAATCAATAATTTTTTTAAATATTATGTGTATACATATGACCCACTCGAATCTCATCTCGTATCCTGTGAGTGAAACACAAGATGGTGCTTCAAGAAATAGAACATGATAACACATAACATTGATGCTAAGTAAAGTTTAGTAAGTAGAAAATAAGATAAAAGAAAGGATATGATTTAAAAACACATACATTTACTTACCTTAGTGTTATAGATAAATAAATAGACTTCAATAAAGGTGAAGGCATCCAATGTGAAGAACACTAGGCAAACCTATAGAAGTTAGTGCAAAAAATAGCCAAAAATATAATTTTTTGGAATATAGGCATATGGTAATGGAAAATGTTCTCTACATCATCATGAATCTATAACATTTTATGGTTTGAAAAATGGATGAGTAGAAAAAAAGATAGAGGTAAAACAAGGAATCTACCAAAAAGTAACTGAAAGATTTGATTTGTGAAAAGTTAGTTTAAATATGGTGAAATCAAAGTCATTTGTTATTTTAGAATTGTGAAGGAGAGAAAAAGAGATCTAAGAGACCAAACTAGCTAGGATGTTAAGGAGCCAATAGGCTAGGTGAGAGGGAACCTAGAGGTGGTAATGAGTGCAGGACAAGTAGGCAACTAAGAATATTAAGCTAGTTTTTGAATATTTTAGTGTTTTAAGTGTATTTTTAGAAATTTATATTTTTAAGCATTTCTAGACATCGAAATGAAACCAAATTAAGTGTTATGGGAAGGAAAAACCATTTAGGTAAATGGGTTTGAAGGGTTTAGGTAGATAACTTTTAGAAGGCACTTTTTTCACAAAATGTAAGGGGTCAATGAGGAAAAACAACTTGGTCAACCCAGTAAAAATTTGGCAAAATCCACACTACCAACCCAGTAGGTATGTGTCAACCCTGTACATTTTGTAGACTATCGACCTAGTATAATTTGCCAATTGAGAAAAAAAAGTCTTGTATAATAATGTAATAATAGGGGGAATAAGAGGGTTAACTTGGCTTTTTAAGTTAACCAAGTCAAAAATAGGGAAATTTTGGTCAAACTATTTTGATCAAAAGAACTATAATAGTACAAAAATGCATGTAAGTGGTTGAAAAAGTGTTAGAATGACCCAAAATGACTAAGGGCTAAAAGGGGTGAGTAGGCTAAAAATAGGCTCAAAATGAATGAATTAAAGGAGTTTAGGCTTATTTTTATTAAATTTTTAAAAAAGAATGTATTTTGACTATACATGACATGGAGGATCTAATGCATCTTTTTTTATTTCCTAATTGTAGGGGTGACCAAGATTTTGGAATTTGGTAGACATATCATGGCTACCAAATCTATTAGAGTGCCTAACAATAGAGGATAGGGTGAGACTGATCTTTGTAGGCCTAGGCAACATAGCAGAGATGTGTAGGATACCCTTGAGCTCATATTTGTTAGTCATGTTCTTAGGATACTAGAAATGATTGATTAAAACCTTTAGGTGTGAGGTGGAGGGGGATATAATAGAGGTAGGCATCACCCTGGAGGATGTACATGCCATATTAAGAATATAAATAACAAGGACACTTATGACTATTAGGATACCTGATAGTGAGGATGAGAGGAGAGCCTTAGTTGTATGAGATACAGGCTCAGAGATAATATACTCAAGCTAGAGGGTGAGTGTGTTTGACATATATACCTCATAGGTTATGAATATCTAAAATTATATGATTGGACTTATGATAGCATGATTATTATGCCATAAATTAGATGGCAAGGTACCACTCTTCTTGATAGCCTTGAGCCAAATGATACTAGAGGAGAGATTGTTATATGATCTAAGATCTATCATTTGCGTACAGTTCATACATGATATGTATGGATTATTATCTAGAGGGTATAAGTTGATTGGACCCATCATATTATTAATAGCCTAGATCTATGAGAGGTTCCCCATGTATCATCCGACTAGGTTTCCCTATGCAATCGATGATATGTCACCTCAAGTATAGAGATGGAGACAAGACTAGGTAACACATGCCATGCCCCATGTGCTAGTTTTGTTTATAATGAGATAGATATAGTATGACAGTTGTATAGACACATTGCTATTACATATCCTAGTTGGGACATAATTACACCAGCTTTAGTGTAGATAGAGGTGATAGGGCACTACAACTAGTGGATAAAACCACATTCAATGGCATGAGTACTAGGGTAGATGGGATTGCCTCACCTAGTGGCACTAATAGTGGTTCCCATGCTTTAGGCCCATCATGTTAGATATCTATGAGGGAGAGGAGGACTAGGGTCACTAGTGGCATGGCTGATGCTCAGGCCATGTTGTGAGATACCATAGATTGGTTGAGCATGATAGGAGGTAGAGCAAGAGGATATGGGTGTGGAGGTAGGATTACTAGAGATACCACCACTAGCTCTATAATAGGATGAGAAATTACCACTGAGGATACGACATTAATGGATGTAGAAGGAGTAAGAGACAAAAAAGAGAGTATATTTATTAGATGACTTAGTAGGTGGGCTAGGGTAGAGTTGGACTATAAAGAGGCCACTCAGGCATAGGCTGAGATGGACTCAAGCTATGACTATAGGATTTTATTTTAGGAGGTGACTGATAAAAGAGATTTTTAGAGGCCATACAAATGGGGAGACTATACTCAGTGGTCATGCAGATGGTGAGATAGTGGTGGAGACACATAGATAGGTAATAAAATATGATTAAATTATTACTTAATTTTATTTGAAACATACTAGAGATAGATAGATTTTGAGATATATTAATGATCTAATATCTATCTGGTGTGATTTTTGCAAGTGTGGTAGAGGATGAGGAGATCAAATGGGGGACCCTAGTGATGGGATCACTCCATGATGTCCTAGATGAGGAACTAATGTCATATGACCCCATAACACTAGATGATCCTAAGGTACCATCTACTCCAACTCAAGTGAGTTGGTTTAGACTAGCTGGAGAGGTAGTGAGGTAGATATGAGCATATAGAGAGGGGATATAGCCACCAAAAAAGATGGGTGTAGGAGAGACATGGGCATGGTAGGCCTTAGCTAAGGAGAGAGTTACACATCTAGATATAGTGACATAGATGACATAAGTATATGCCTAAGATAGAGAAATATAGGGAACAACCTTAACCCATATGACATGGGTATAATAGTAGGAGAGAGAAACACATGTAATGACCCTAACCCATATGACACTAGTACAAGAGTAGGAGAGAAAGAAACATCTGGTGACCCTATCATAGTTGTCATAGGTGCAAGCTTAGGTAGCTCATATATAAGGGTAGGTGTTACGATTGAGATCTCAGACAGCCTTGTTATATAATTTTATTTAGAGGGGTCATGGTTGGGCCATGAGATAGGTAGGATGGGGCCCAGCCATAGAGATGGAACATTGTATATGATTGTATTTTCTATATTAAAAACTCATGATATATATATATATATATATTTGTGTGTGTGTGTGGATATTAGTTGTATGTGTTATCATTATGGTTGTGGTTATTTATTGTACGTATATATTTATTTCTAGCACATTTATTTATCTATTGTTGTATATGCTATAGGAAATATATGAGGTGTGGTTTATTTTCTTAGAATTATGTAAGACACATGCATGGTTAAAAAGAAATAGGCAAAAAGAACTTGATAAAATATAATCAATCAAAAATATACTACACACTATTTCAAGTTGGGAAATGTGTGATAACAAAAAAATGACTAAGTATAAAGAACCAAAAGATGGTAAACAAGATGTTAAAAATGAATTTGTTTTTAAATCAAATCAAATATTGGAACCAAATTAAAATAATTACAATCACACTAAATCATATTGGGAAGTATGAAAATAATGTAATAAAATGGAATATCATGTAAAGGAAACAAAATTGTATAAAAACAAATCAAATAAGTTAATCAATCATACTAATTCATGTTGGGAAGTATAATAGAAAAACAAAATTGATAAAATTTTAGTCTTAAATTTATCACACTAATTCAAGCTGGGAAGTATGAAAAATTTAAGAAATGGTTGTATTCTTACATGCACTTGGAAAATAAAAGGATAAAAGTGAAATAAAAATGAAGTAAGCATAAAATATACTAAATAAAGCTGGGAAGCATGTCAATGACATATAACTTCATGATAAATCACATCTCATCCCATATTTGACACATATAATTTTAATTGTGACTTGTATTATTGGAAAATTTTGTGAGTAGGGTTTAGGTCCTATTCATAGTCTTACACTACAACTCACAAAGGGAATACCAATGAGGTGGAATAAATGTGAAAATTCAAGTAACAAAAGATGTGGGTAATAGAAATGTGAAATGGTGGTAATTTGTGAGGAATGATAGGTCCTATCCATGGTCTTAAAATGTAAATCACAAATAGAAACCCAAGGGGAGTGATCAGTGAAAAAAATTCTCAAGAGAAAATATGAGGAATGTAGCGAGTGAAAAATGGAATGCAAAAATCATAATTTAGGCATCTTATGAGAAGACCGTAGGAGATAGGAGCCATATTAATGACATGAGAAGACACTAAGTGACTAGTGACCATCAATGTATAATGTAAACTTATTCTATATAGACACAAATATTTGTAGGTAAATAAGAATGCTACTAAGATCAACTCATGAAGGTAGATTGGCACAAAATAATTGAAATGGACCTACCCTCCCATAATGTGTTCCCCATTCCTTAGGACCCCTTACAGAGCCATTGGTCTACTATGAATATTGGGTATTTACATGAGAAAGTAGGTAACACTAAAATATTTTTTTATTATCCTTTTCTAATCTACTGGCCTACCACACCCCAATGGACCTTTAACTCTATCATGAGGCCAACTATGGAGTTTAAGCTTCAACTAGAAAAAAGAGATGTGTTTTGAATCATGTCTTTTAGTGTAATTTCACTTTTAAGAATTTTGAATGTTTTTGCCTTTTGTATCATTGCCTTTTATTTAATTATTTAGATTTTGAATAATTTTATGTATTTTATGATTCCTCCTCCATACGGACTTGGAATGATCAATCATGAGAGATAGAGTGATACACATGAATGAGTTGCAGGCTTAGGCTAAAACAAGCTAAGTAACCAAAGACAAGATTGACTAGGACACTTAGGCTTAATAATGAACCAGCATGTTATCTCAAATCTCAACCATGTATATGCTTAGTTTGTGAAAGGGGAATAAAGGGGACTAGGTTTGTATAACCAAGTCATAATGACCATTATCTATGAAAAATAGAGATAAGAAATCAAACAATCATAAAGACACAAGCAGGGAATAATAAATAAAATGTAATAAGAAAAAAGAAAGCAATGATAAATAAAAACATCCATAGGAAAACATAAATGATAAGATAAGAAATATAAAATGCAAAATTAAAGTCAACATGCAAGATAAATAAGAATTTGCCATAGTATCAAATGATATAATATTAGAACACACATCCAATCCAAATGTAAATGTAAAATCACCATGCATGTGCTCATAAATACTAATAAACCTATCCACACACATTATCTAGAACATCAAATATATCTCTATGAAGTTAGATGTGAACTACTACTAATGTCTCATATATATTCAATGAAAACTAGGAAAATACTTCTCATCTAATCTCCTTTATAGAAAGAGTAAGAATGCTTGATGGATCATGTTGAGGAGAGAAATTAGTCAAGGTATGCTCAGGAGAATGCATGTGAGTGATCTCTATGGGAGATCCAGGAATCATCAGTGAAGAAAGATCCATGGATAAGGGACTCATATGTGGAGAAGCATCCATAGGTGAGAAAAGGTCCATAGGTGAAGGAGTCATGAGTGGAGGCACAGAAGGTGATGAATGGACCACAAGAGGGGATGGAACCATAAGAGGTAGAGCCATGGGAAAATAAGGAGGAGCCTTCTTATGAGAATGACTTGTGGGAATAATGGTAGAAGGTTTGGGAATAGAAATAAGGTGATCATTAAGGTGTTGTTGAAGGGTGTGATAATGATCAATGTAATGGGTGCCACATTGGTACCATAAACAACATACCTTCCCATACTTAGGCATATATTTAGGAAGTACCTTTGGGGGAGGCATGGGTTTGTTTGAGGACTAAGGGGGAAAAGGATGTAAAGTATCAATATATTATCACAACCTGTAAAAATGGGTGGATGAATGATTATATGTGTCATGGAAGTAATATATACACTTGTGAGTGGTATTAGTAGAATCATTCATAGGAGAAGGTGTAACAGGAGTGGAAGAAGGTAAGGAAGGATCATTGACCCATTTGGTGGGAAATGAGGTCATCTATGGTAAATGAAGTAAACCATCACTGAGAGAAGGTGAAGGTGAGAAGGAATGGAGCTAAGCTCAATAGAAGGAGTAATGGGATTAGAAGTAGGGATAGACTCAGCAACAATAGAAGTAAGAATAGGCTCAATTATAGTGGCTGAAAAAATGGGCTCAACTATAGTAGGAGAAAGAATGGGCTTTGATGTGGGTTCTACTGAGGAAGGGATGAGATTAGTATAAGGCTAAAGAAGGGTCGCACATATCTCAAGGATAAGCAAACTATAGGGGTCAGGGTACTTAAAAAAGTGGTAAGGCCTAGTCATAGTATGATCTATAAGCATACTCCTATGAGGTTCCTCAAAAACTAGAGGTGTCAATTTCATATATACCTTATGATAAAGAGGAAAAATACTAAAATTATGAATTATAAATGATGAAAAATGGGAAGATACATAAAAAGACTCAAATAAAGAAGAATGATAATGTATAATCTCAACATCACAGGCCTAAATAAGACTACCTAAAAGTGGATCATCTAAGGAATAACCATCATCATAGTCAAGTGTGTGAAGGTAAATGACACAAGTAGGGATGACCTTGTCATCTAATGAAGTGTGGTGATTAGAATGTTGAGTCTTAGTCAAAATGATGAGAATATCATCACAAGGAGGTTTGCAAAAACAAGGCTATAAAGAAGCCACAAACTACAAGATTAGATGAGGTAAGAGATTAGAAGTTTTAATATTTAGGTTGATCTCATCAGACTCATCATCAGTATAATCTAAGAGTTAAGGATGTATATTCCTAATGAGTTTAGGATGCTCATGGTAACCCCAAATCAAATTAATAGGAAAATTGAAGCATTGAGATTCATGAAATAAAACACTAGGCAAAGGTTCAAGAGTAGGAATCTTAAAGATACCACAGTCTTGGAATTATTCAAAATTCCAATGGTTAGTGTCACCCTGAATTCTATAAATGGCTCCATTATGAGGGAATTTAATGCATTAGTAGGTAGAATAAACAACTACTTTCATATGGTGAGTCTACAACTTACCAAGCAAGATATATTAAGAAATAAGAAAGTTAAATGTCATCACCTTCATATGAATGCATGAAATAAAACACTAGGCAAAGGTTCAAGAGTAGGAATCTTAAAGACACCACAGTCTTGAAATTATTCAAAATTCTAATGGTTAGTGTCACCCTGAATTCTATAAATGGCTCCATTATGAGGGAGTTTAATGCATTAGTAGGTAGAAGAAACAACTACTTTCATATGATGAGTCTACAACTTACCAAGCAAGATATATTAAGAAAGAATAAAGTTAAATGTCATCACCTTCATATGAATGCATAAAATAAAACACTAGGCAAAGGTTCAAGAGTAGGAATCTTAAAGACACCACAGTCTTGAAATTATTCAAAATTCTAATGGTTAGTGTCACCCTGAATTCTATAAATGGCTCCATTATGAGGGAATTTAATGCATTGGTAGGTAGAAGAAAAAACTAATTTCATATGGTGAGTCTACAGCTTACCAAGCAAGATATATTAAGAAAGAAGAAAGTTAAATGTCATCACCTTCATATGAATGGTGATAGGTGGGACAATAATGGGAGGCCACACACAACCTAATGGAGGAATTTCCTTTTGATCATATCCTTGCCATGTGTTGTGTGTGTACTTGATATTACATTTAGAATATCTAAGGGTTTTCATAAAATTAAGAGAGGCAACACAAGTGATTGATCCCTCATCATTCGATGCATGCTTGACTTGGAAATCACCTATTTGGACACTAATTAATAAAGGAGGATTATCTACATGAAGCATAATCTCATCGAGAATCATAGAATTGATAGGTAATTTTAAAGCAAGAGAAGTGTCCATTGTTTCATCAAAATGGACATATCTTCACATTGTTGTTATATGCTATCCTCAAATCTAGATAAGGTTTCTTCACATCTTGTTAGGGGAGGATGAGGGATGTTCATTTTAAATAATGATTGCATAAGATAATTTATATGATGTAGAGAGGTCCTCATAAGCTCAAGGAATGGAATTTGGGATGGGAGATTAGTGAGCTCCATAATGGTATCCCACTCATCATAACCCATAATAAGGTTCTTAGAAATAGGTACATAGTGATTAATAAGATCCTTAGAAGGAGGAACTGAATTGTTTTGGAATTTGTGTTGATAAGGAGGTATAGAACAAGGTTGTAAATTATGTTATGAAGATGAAGAAGTTGGTTTAGATTGATAATGAGAATTGGTAGAAGAAGTGTTATTAGAAGCTTAATTATCATTATTGTTAGAAGATGGAAGAATGGTAGAAATAGAATGGGAAGTGTTATCCAAGGGAGAATTTGGAATCGAATAGTTAAAGGTTATAATGTCATCTTTCCCCATCTCATTTAAATGAGTTAGAGAAGAATCCTAGATAACATAGAATGTTTGAGATAATGGAGGAGTGTAGATAGGTTGAGAATATATAAAATCAACAACCCTTCACATATTAGTCATGTTAACCACATTCTCTTCATAAGTGGGGTCAATAAGACTTTATACATTGTTGGTGGAAGTGGTGGGCTTATCTTAGGTATCTTGATTAGGTTGATGATAAGAATAGGGTATTTGTAGATGGTCAAATGAGGATTGGCTTGATTTAAGGCTTGATATTAGTATGTGATTAATTAGCCTTAAAATAAATATCATAGTCTTTTTGACACTTTTGAATGATAGAATCATGATCAAAATTAGGACCAAGAAGAAAATCCATAGATAAATTACAAAATTGCCTACATGTTTGATGAGAATGACCCCAACTAGTGTGAAACTAAAAAAACATGTAAGGATCATACTAGGATTTCATATGATGAGTAGGGTCAAGTTATCATGGTATAGGCCTAGGTATATGTTTAAGTAATTTAGCTGAGGATAAGGGTTTTTGAACATTGATAGTAGTTGGTAAAGATAAATGAGGAATGGTATATTGTTGAGAAGGGGGAGTTAAATCTAAAGATTGGTTAGGTACAATAGCTTTAATGGTGTGAATGGTATCATAAGATTACATAACACCATCATTGGTAGCATTACAATTTTTGTTATTGAATAAGAGATGAGGACCCATAGAAGGTTGGGGTGGATCAAATTAATGCATAAGGAAATCTTGACATTTGGATTGGTCAATAGCCTCTTTCAAAGTACATGGAGAGAGAGTGTGGACCTGATATTATAACTTGGGAAAAAGAGCATTACTGAAGATATGAAAAAGGTTATCATTGGCCATGTTATGTTCACACTTGTTTGAAAAAGTTTTCCACCTTTTAACAAAATCTTCGGCAATTTCATTTTCAAGTTATTTGCAATTTATGAAGTGGGCCAAAGTGTTTTTGGGAAGAACAATAGTTTGAAATTCTTGAACTAAATCATTCACTAAATATTCCAAACTAGAAATATAATGAGTTATAAGTTGATTTTACCAATCTAAGGCATCACCTGTGAGGGTTTTCGCTAAGATCTTAGTAGTGGCAAAAGTGTTCAATTTGACCCAATCCTTATAAATATTTCCATATGTTTTAAGTTGAATGGTACAATCAGTTGATCCATTATAATAAATTATAGGGGTGATACCTCCTATATAAATATTAGAAATTTGAGTGGTAAGAGGCTCATTTTGAAGATGCTTAATGGTTTTATTGACCAAAAAAGGTTGAGGAATGAGATTGCCTTGGGAATCTCAAAGAGGAGGAGGGGGAACATTTTGATTATGTTTGCCCCAATTCATTGGTTGAGGATGAGTTTGAAGATGGAGAAGGTGATTTTTCATCCTCAACATTTGAATTATGTTATGATATTGAAATTTATTCCTTTGATTGAGTGTTTTTAACAAGATTTGGTGGGTTTGATCGGCATTATTAGCATTATTTGAAGCATTAGAGTTGGTATTAGTGGCTTGGGTACCACTATTGGAATTGATAGTATTTTGAGAGTAACTATGAGAATGAGAGGCACTAGTGGAAAAATTTACTTGTGAATCAATATATAGATTAGTGAATGGATGAGAAGAGGAAGCACTAGAAGCATGGTTACCTTGGGTAGCAAAAGATGCACTAGTAGATGGATTAAGGATAGTGGATATTATAAGAGGCCCACTAGATGTAGAAACTACCATGTTAGTGGAGATACTAATCATGGAGGTGGAATAATTAAAAGAAGAAGAGGTCATGGTATCAAAAGGGGTCATAATTGAGGGAAGAAGCTGAGAGTCAAAGAAAGTGGTACCCCAAAATCCAATTTGAGAATGTAGAAGTAGGTGAATGAAGCTCTTCAGATTCACCACTAATCATGAGATGGTCTATGGTAGAGGGATATTTTCCTCAATGTTGGGAAAATTTTGATATGAATAAGAGAATTTTAGGGGTATACTCTAATTCAGATTGGTCTTCTAGGAAAAAGAGAAGATTACACTGACAAGAGGTATTAGGAGGGGTCCCATATTTTGTTATGTGAGTGGATATGTGAACATTAATATCATCTAAGAGAGGATACCTACTATACATATGGGATACCCAATGAGGATTGGTAAAATTCATCATGTTTGTTGAATTCAACTCAGTGTTGTCTTCAAATAGAAAATTCATGATAAAGGAAGAGGACTAAAAACTAGGCAAGAGAGATGCAAAATCAAGGAAACAAGAAGTGAAAAAAATAGTATAGGGTTGATTGGGTTGACCTATCAAAATAAATAAGGCCTATAAGCTATATAAGGTTAATTGGGTCAACCTAGCACAACAAACAAAGGTTGAAAACATGTATAAGGTTGACTGGGTTGATCTAGTACAACAAATAAGAAAAAATAGACAACCTATAATAGACTATGTTGACTAAAATGATCATGTACTGAGACAAGAATAATTTTGAAAGTATTTTAAAAATCAAGAATTTAAGGGAAATAAACAATCAATTGGATGAATTAGGGTGATCTAATTAAGGCACACAACACAAAACCTTACACCAACACTAGCTAATGAACGTTTTTATAATATAAAATATAATTGAATAAAGAGCAAGCAATCAACTTGAAAATTAAAATCTAACTAAAAGGTCAACCCAAATGTTGTTTAGATTATTATAATATAGTTTTAAATGTGATGGGAATATGGTTGTAATCAAGGAACTAGAAAGCAATCTAAGGATGGTTTTAGGGCATTTAGGCTGAAAGGGATCTATATTGGCAATGGTACAAGATTAATACTGGGGCCTACCCCCTAATTTCACACATCATAGTTATAAGGGTATTGGGCACTTATCTAGAATATACCATTAACCACATGTTTACAATTGGCCAAAAATCCAAATCAGCTTCCCCTTTGGTGATGAAATCCAAGTAGATAGGCCTTGGGTAGACAAATGTTAAAATGTTTGTTTAAGATTTTATGATTTGGTCATGTGTGCATAAAATATAAAATAGTGATCCTAAATGGTAAATGAAAAACCACCTAATTAGACTATGTGATTTATTCTAAGCATGCAAACACCAAGAAATAAAAGTATGAGCTAATTAATAGCATATAAAGTTTAATTCCAACTTTGAAACATGGTACAATGTCGATGTAGTTGATAGTGTATACACAAAATAAAAAATTGGGTCAATAGTGTCACCTCTATACTGTGAAAGCAAATGTTTGAAAATGAATAGGATCGACATAGTCAACCTAGTTATCCAGATAGCACATAGAATACATAATTGGGTCGATAGGTTCGATTCAATTGACTGTACAAGAAATTTTTTTAAGACTACAAATTGTGAAAAGAAATACTATAATAAAAGTGATAAATAATAGAAAGGAACCTGGTGATTCTAAATATGTAGATAAACTAGATTGCTATCAAAAAAGCTTGATAAATTCTTGTAAATCCTACTAACATGGTCGACTAGGTCACTCTAGCTTTATAGAAACATGTTACTAAGTGCTTGAAATGTACATGGTCAACTAGGTCAACCTAGTAGTTTGGAATAGATTTCTAAAAGTCTAAAAAAAATTGGATTGATTAAGTCGATCTAGTAGCCTATACCTAAAAAGAGCCTACACAAAAAGAACATAGTCATTTAGATATGACCATGTGTTAAACCTATGCACACAAGTTATAATTATGTTTATGTAGCTGGCCTAGTATGGAAAATATATGATGAAAAATGATGAAAAATAAATGAAAAAATTCTAAAAGGGTTATTTTATGTTGGGTTCACTATAATGTATGTAATCAAAAATGTGTCATGTCTATAAATCAATCATAATTAGAGAAGATAGAGCATACCTACACTTCTGATTAGGAATACATTTGTTAAACAAGAGCACAACCAATATGGGGATCTATTATACCTAATTAGGGGATCATTTATCATAATAAACCATGATAAGGAGGGTTCCAAATTCTCCAATCTAGCACAATCATGCAATAACCCTAATGGGGTCTTAGGTTTTGATATTTCACCTAATATAATAACAAGTAAAGTAAATCTAATGTAGTGCTCACCAAAGTGTGTTTCACAAAGTGGGGATTATAAATAATAAAACTAAACATATATAGAAAACATTTACTAATGTCAATGTCTATAGAATCTTAATACATGGAAGAGAAGCACAAAAGCATTATCTATCTACTCTTACAAATGATAAATAAAGTTAGGAATACTTACCTTTGAAGACTGACCTATCGATCTTCAATCTCTCCCTTGGCCAAGGTGCTTTGTAAGAGGTTGTTGTGGTATGTAATGATGACAAAGACAAATCAGATCTAGGTTACATAACCTATTGATACATATAAAATAATTTTCCACAAGACAAGACCCATAGCTCCAAAGAAAGTATGGAACCCTAAGCTTTAATTTTCAAGTAGAATGGTCAATAAGCATATGTTCATTCACTCTTAATTATTTTGCTTCTCATAATAAATGATGGAAATGAAATTGTATATATAGGTGGATCTTTCCCTAAACCCTTTCAAAAATATTGGTCGACAGGGTCAACCCAGTCGACCCAATACAATTTTAGATAATAATTCACTAGGTTATAAGGTAGGTTGGCCAAAGGTCAACTAGCTTCTAAGTGAAAAATACCTTGAAACTGTATAGGTTTGACCCAGTACAACCAACTAATAAAAGGAAATTTATGTGATGATAGGAGGATAAAATGTAGCAAATGATTATAATGGGTACAACATAGAATAACAAGCTTAGAGTAAATGGTTTTAGGAGACAAGTATGTAGATAACAAGTGAAAAAAGGGACAAAAATCCTATGAAGCACCAATGGTCTTCTCGCCCCTTTCTTGATGCACCCCTTAAGGTACACACTTAGAGAGATTGATATTTGATGGGTTATTGCAAGATACAAAGTGTCAATAATCGATAAAATTTTGAAAATATTATGTGTATATACAACCTAAGTAGGAAAGTATATTTAAGAAAGGGTTTCTAACAAAATAGGTTCAAAATTAAGAGATGAATACAAAATTTAATGTTATCAATATGCTACAAAAGGAAGAAATTAAAAGTCATTCCTCATATCAAGAACCTTTAACTATCACTACTCACATAGATGTCAAGAAATTTATTGATGTCAAGGCTATGGGCTACTAAGTTTTCTTTCTCCTTTTCCACATCATTTATTATATCTCTTGTATATAAAATTCAACACATAAATTAAACTAATGCATTTACAAGATATGTGGTATCAATTAAGTTAAGGGTATTATTTGTTTCAAACTATTGTTATCTTACTTTTAGCATTATTGTTTAGTATCGTTTATTTCAAAAGATTGTTATCTTACTTTTAGCATTATTTTTAATACAAGTGAGTACAATGTTATCCTTAGAGGATCATGGTTACCATGAATAGGATCAATGATTGATAAAGTTAAAGGTTGAATTACATTTTATCATGAAGGAAAAGGCATTTCCATTTTAAAATAGGGAACATATTTAGATTTGTTTAAACCTATTTTAATTTGAATGAATCCAAACTAATAAAATTAAATTATTGAATATTTTAAATGATATGATACATAAATATGATATCAAAAAATAATATGCTATATAACTTTATAAAATTAGGAAATTTTTAAAAATAGTAAAAATGCCTAAGGATATGCAAACTCTTAAAAATAAATACTTTGTTGATTGTGTAAGCTAATTATGACTAAAAATAACTTAGTAGGACCTATAAATTATGTCATGATTGGAAGTAATAATTGACTATGCATTAGAACAAGTCTATAAAAAGAGGACATAGTCACACTACAGCCTTGTCCTAGTTGACTATGTGCCTATTTTTTTTATTTGGGTATGTGTAATAGCTTGCAAATATTTGTTGATTAACTCTATGTGATACTATGCAACAATGAAAACCTATAAAAGACAAAACCCTTGTTATTTCACAATAACCAAGATATAGATAAAATTCCAAAGTGGGGAATAGGGTTAGTGGAATAGCCTAGATGGCCTCATAAACCTGCATAACTGAGTGTTACCTCTATATCCCAAATGGGCTTCAAGCTAATTTAGTTATCCTTCCTAACATGATTTTGTGATCCATGAGAAACTATATGAATAGAGATAGATATTTATTGAAATGTTTGACAATGGATTCCCTTGATCTACAATAAAAAATATTCAAACTTAGATTATGACTATTAAAATGTAATATAATTATAATTGGAATAAGTATTGTTATTTTACTTAGTGTATAGTAGAATTTCCAAGTGAAGTATTTATAAGTGTAATGGGTGTCCTTAGTGTAATTAAGTATGATAATATTTATAATATTTTTACTAATTAACTTTAAAAAATGCATAGAGGATATGTTTAGAAAGATATTCATTTTAAATAATGATGGTTAGAGGGTGGGGGACAAGGCTGTGTTGGTAGACAAGGTTGTAATGTTGTTTTATCTGACCTAGCATGATCTTATCCTAAAATACTAGAGACTATAGGGATAGGTATGAAATGATACTTTTAAACTAAATGAGGATGAATTTAGCTAAAATGTGGATGTTTATATGATATTTTTAGTGTTTTAAAGATAGTGAAGGCTCTCTTATATATTTTGAGTTAGTGAAATGGTGAATAAGACCAAGTGGGGTAAAGATGTGAAGAATAAACATTGTCAAGTACTTGATGATTAAATTAATGTGTTTACATTTTTCCCCACTTTGTTCTAGTGATACAAAAAAGTGAACTTACTAGAGTAAAGTATATTAAAACCTAAGTGTATAGACACACTTTATATTATATGTGTGGCTTGATTGTGCAAGATGTCTTAACATGAAAACCTGGAACGATTTCATTGAATGTAGTTATTGTCCATATTTGAAACTTGTAGTTTGAAATTTGAAAAATATAGAAAGGAAAGTATACATCTAAAAGAGTATGTAAATTTATTACCCTATAACTTGAGAATGGAGAAGTGTATATCCCATTATTGAGCATTTGGGTAAATGTTGAACTTATGGAAACTTTAAAGTGATCAAGTCTCAATTTGGAAACTTTTAATGTTCTTGAGTTGGAAAGATTGTATGTTCCAGCTCTCATTTGATTGTGTAGATTACTCTATAAAATAATTAAAAAAGTGGAACCATGAACTCTAGTTTGATACATCTTGAAAAAGTGTAACCATAGACATTGAGTTTTACTAGACTCTAACATAGCCTGCTTGAAACATGAAGATGAATAACACTGTTATAAATGGATCTAGATTCTATTTGAAACTTTATAACTTTTAAAACTTTGGAAATTTGAAATTTGAGAGAAATTTTACTTGAGAAAGTTTGAAATTTCCATGTAATAACTTGAAAATGAATGAGTATCATCCCTCTTTTGTTGTAATGAATTTATATTGAATGCCATTTGAAATTTGTAATTATTGAAAAACATGTAACCCTTTAAAACTTTCCACTTGTAACTATTTACAAACTTGTAACTATTGTAATGAGAGTATATGCATATCACATACCCCTATAATTTAAAAAATTTATACCATGTTGTAACTTTTAAAATTTTATAGTTCCATAAATCTAAAAAAGTTATGAAGAAATGACCTCTCAAGACAAACCCATTGTGATGCCCCATTTTTGAGCTGAGGAACATAGCCTGGAAGTCACTTACTCCAAAGAAGAATTATGTAACCTATAAAAAATGTAATCATGTAGTATCATTATGAATGTTTGAATTGTATTTGCATCATAGTATATAATATAGCATTGAATTCACATTTTTAACATATGTTAGATAGATAAAATATGGAACCACATAAGTAGTAAATGCATGATATAGACCATAGCACCATAGTATATGTAATAAGAAATATCAATTCATGATTTGAATAATGGAACCATACTAACATACAATCAATTTCATTTAATGTCAAATAATATACATATGATGTCACACATAAAGGCCTAAAGGACACATACAAGTTACATGTGAATGTCACATAAGCACACAAGGCTAAGGGCCACACAAAAATGGCATAATGATGTCTTAAAATAATTAATTTAAACATACAAGGTCAAGGAACACACACAATAATCAAGAAAGTTCTAACTTATTATGTAGTAAAGTAAGAAAGAATCATAAAGTAAATGCAGCTAGTCTACATCCACCATATGTATCAATGTCATTATTAGAAAATAACGTAGGTCATGTAAAATATGTATAGTATGAGTGAATAGAAAAACATTTTTATGGTATATATCTCAATAGGATAGAAAGGTTGTGGATAAGTATAACTTCTTAAATAATTACTCACAAAGAATGAAGAGATACCCCCAGCTTATCAATGTTGTTGGGAAATAAGGGAATCCCAACATTGAATAACAATGTTAAAGTATGTCTTGTATTACACTCAAGTACCTCGTGAAAAATAATGTTTAATGAAAATTTGAAATATGATATTTCTCCAACATATAATAAATAATGTATGTAAATAAATAATCTAGCAGCATTTGAAAAATACTTGTAGATATTCATTTTGAATTTTAGAAATATTTATGTTTTTTTATATTTTCATGATTTTTAATTTTAAATACTTCTATTTTTTTGAATTTTTGAATTATAATTTTTTTGGAATTGTTTATAAAATATTTGTATGTTGCTGATTTTGTAAAATATTTGTTGTTTCTTTATTCTTTTTAAAATATTTGAATGCAATTTTTTTTTAAAGAGGTGCTAAGAATAAAAAATATGAGAGTGGAGAAAGTGGAAGGGATTTTTAAAATCCTCAACAAAATGCTAAAGCATAGTATGATGAGAATGAAGGTAAGTAATGTTTCCCCAATGTATGTGTAGAATGAGTCATAGAAATGTAGCTTAAATGATGGAAATAGATACTAATATACATGCTCCTCTTGAGAAAGAGAGGGATGTGAGCATGTAAATTTAGTGAAATCCACAATATGATATGTACGCAATGGTAAGTAATTGAAGTGCCATGGACACAATTATTTTATATTATACACATTATTTATTTAATCTTTACAAAATAAGAGGGAAAGTGCCCAAAGTGAAAAATAAAGACAAGGGATACAAAAATGATTAGATAAGGGATAAAATTAGTAGCAATGTAGTAAAAACAACAAAATCTATAAACAAAGGAAAATATGTCAATGACTAATCAATAGATTGGACCCAACTAGTAGATTGGGAGGAGGTAAAAAGCTTTGTCCAACCAATAATCTCATCAAGAGGATCAACATATGTATACCCAAATACATTATATGAATTAATGACTTCTTGCAAAAAAAAAGTTTCAATTGTATATTCTTCTAAATCATATGATATAATATAACCCTCTAAATCACTGCTCATATTCGTATGTAAATTTATATCTTCATGTACCATAGGAGAAGGTGTAGTTGCTTGTACATATGATGAATCCCTTTCAATAAATTTTTATGACTTAGGACATGTAAACCTCTTTTTATATGCATTTTTTTATTAGGATAATGTGTCATGTTATTTATAATTAATTTAATATACTCTTGTGTAATTTTATCAAGCTTATAAATAAATGGAAAAACTGATTTTATAATATACTCATGCTCATGAATAGATGGATAAATTATAATGTTATTTGGGATATGTAAATCATGCTCTTGAATTTTTTTAGACTATTTCATTACCTTTTTCTCAATGATAGTGTCAAGAAGCTATTCTATATAAGTAAACATTATTGGTTTTAAAGGATATTCATATTAGATTCCTAGAATTTTGACCACTTGATTATCATGAATATATTTGAGACATTTATGCATTATATAAGGTACATATTTAATATTTTATATCCAAAGTCATCCTAATATCATATCAAAGACCCATGTGCTTGGTATAACTAATAATAGAGTGGGCACTATGAGAGGACCCACTTGTAAAGGTAGTATTATATGACCAAGAGTCTCTTGTGTATGATAATAAAATTCTTTAACAATTATATAAGTATCATATAAAACTTATTTTTTATATCCAAGAGAGTGAATGAGTGTTATGGTACACATATTTTCACTTCAATCATTGTCTACCATAACACTATGTATATAGTACCTATTAACATATGCTCAAATAAAGAGTGCATGTCTATCTAAATTATCATCAACAACTTAATTATCATCAAATGTGATCATAGGATGTGATTTTTGTTTGATTTTAACTATACTAATGATGATATCAAGTGGGTGTCCATATGTAGAAGGAGGATTAGCAGTATATGCATAGTGTACTTCATAATTATCCTTTTTATTTTCTTCATGATTTGGAAAAGGATCTTTACACATTTTGAGTTTGGTATTTTCATTTACTTGTGGCTTAGCCTCTTTATTAAGTGTACCAATATCAATAATGTTCTCATCAATAATATATTTAAGCTTGTGCTTGAGCTTTAAACATTTATTTTTAGAATGCCCAATACATCAATGGTAGTCGCAATATGTATTTCCATAAAAAAATGGATTGTGGTCTATAAATGTCCACTTCCATTGGTGTATGAAGAATGATTATATTTAATTCAAATATATTTTGTAAAAATATGTGAGGAGGTAAAGGTAACCTTTAAAATTTCATCCTTGGCAAAGCTTGTAATTAAAGCTTTTTTGTTGGTTGTGAGATAGCATTAATTGTCACATTAAATTCAATTTTGATTTCATTTGGTTTGATCTTATAACTTGGCTTAAGTTGAAATTTTAAATTTGAAGTATAATGAAATTGGAACAATACTTAAGATTTTTCAAAGTAAGCAACTTGACCTTATGTTCTTTAACTGTATGGCATAGCTCATCAAAAGATTTGAACTTATCAAATATAATTGACACTTGAAATGGAGATTAAAAAAATTTGAGTAAAAAAATATTAGAGTTCATTATCATCCATTTGATTTTTCATTTTTGAAAGCATAGTATTATATCTTAATGCATATTCACTGATTATTTTGCTAGAGCCTTGTTTGAGCTTTTCAATTTTTACATTTGATAAATTTTTACCAATGTTGATAGAAAAGTGTGTTAAAAACTAATTTTCCAAAGGGTTTAATGCCTTTATTGATTGAAGAGTATGATAATATAACCACCTAGGAGCATTTTTTATACTTCTTAGAAATATTATTGTTAAAAATATGTCATTATCTACATTTAATCTAGATAAGTTGCATGGATTGCACACAATTTCTATCCAAGATCACCTTTGCCTTCATATAAATGAATATTAGGAGCCACAAATCCAAATGGTAATGGATAAGATTTAATTTTGGGTGTCAAAGGGTTACATAACAAAGAAAATGAATCCATAAAGAGGTTGGCATGATAACTAATTTACTTGATTTGAGATAGTTTATCTTGTAAGGTAAGAATGGTATGCTCAAGAATAGCATTTGGAGAAGTAATATAAGTGTAAATAGCATGAGTAGGCATAAGCATAGATACATTTTGATACCATGTGATGTTACCAAAATAATAGATGATGCTATAGGTGTCAAAATAGGAGTATATGTAATAGTAGAAGTAGCAACCTTGGAAATAGGGGATGTGACAACCCAAAATACAACTATTTTAGTATATATGTGGCTAATTTAACTTGATTCTTAGATTTTGATGTTATAATGAGTCTAAATATCTTATTCACCTCATGTGGATTTTTTTAATACATTGAATAATTCAAATAATTATTGCACTTGATTTTGATCTATTCCATTAAGCTCATGTGGATCAATATGATTTTCATGTTAATTATGTACATAATAGTCCTATTCATTAATTTTATTATTAATTTAAATGTGAATCTCATTTTTAGGAGACCAAAGAATTTAAATAGTAACATTATTAGTTTGAGATAAAATACCATGATTTGTCATTGTAAAAGAGGCCAAAGGAAGTTGCATATGTGAAATAAAAATATTTATTAATATATATTTATGCATTAGAGGCATACAATACAATATGAATCCATCAATGATAATGACTATTAATATAATCCAAAAAAAATCAAGGTATAAGGGTGATCTAAGCAAGGGTTTGAATTATTATGTTGGCTCTCAAATATACTTGCTTATTCATTGATTAACATAGTCCTGATATTTTAGAGCACTAACTACAAAGGTATAACCATGCATGTAGCCCAATAAAATTATCTTTTAAGGTAAAATGAGATTAAATTCCCTATATTATATTCTACTCTCAGCTGTACCACAAATCAAATGGATAAAAGAGGATTTCTATGGTATAAACAAGGGATCTTAGGTGTTTTTGATATACCATGAGGTGCGTGGAAATTAAAGTTTATGTTTATGTTTTAAAATGGCTTTGAATATTAAGGTAAACACCTCACACCATGATGTATTTGAATAAACACCATGTATCCCTTCACAAAATTCACTAAGTAGGTTGAAAACTATCAAAACATAGTTTCTAAAACAAACAAAAGTAAATGAAAATAAAGAGAAAAAATAAAAAAAATATGTAAGGAATCAACAATTAAAATTATATGAAAACCCTGGACCACACAAAAATTAAACAAGCAACAAGAAATGTTTGAAATAAATGTGGATTCACTATAATGTTTAAACATATTTTAATTTAATGAACTCAATTTTACAGAATCAAACTATTTAATATTTGAAATGTTGAAATCTACATATATGATATCAAAATACAATAAGCTATAGAATTTTATAGAATTAAGAAAATGTTAAAAACTAGCAAAAGTGCTTAAAGATGTTAAAACCTCCCTAAAAAGATACTTTGTTGATTGTGTACATTGGATATGATTAAAATTATCCTTGTAGGACCTATGAATTATCTCATGAATAAAAATAATAATTGACTATTTTTTAGGACAAAACCACATGAGGAGGATAGGGTATCACTATCACCTTGTATTTTGACTATGATTGTGTCCTACTTGATTGTGTGCATGTTTTTTTAATCTAGATCTATCATAAAATCTACAAGGGTTTGTTGGTTAACTTTGTATGCTAATATGCCATGTAGAAGACATAAAAAAGATAAAATCCTTGTCCTTGCACAATAAACAAGATAGAGATCAAATGCAAAATGGGTAATAGGGTTAGGTGAATAGTTGAGATAGCCTCATAAACTCCATATAATTAAGTGTTGTCTACATAGCCCAATAGGCCTCAAGTCAATGTAGTTCTCCCTCCTAAGGTGATAGTGTGATCCATGATTTTTTAACTATATGGATAGAGTTAGAATATTGATTAAAATTCTTAAAGATGGATACCCTTGATCTATAATAAAAATTATTTAGACTTGACTTATGACTGTTAGAATGCAATAGAATTATAATTGGAATAAATATAGCTCTTTTATTCAATGTGAAATATAATTTCTAAGTGAAGTATTTAGGATTGTAATGAATGGCCTTGGTGTGCTTATATATAAGAATAGTTTGAATATTTTTTCTTACTGGATTTACAAGATGTGCGAGAGTCATTATGAAATGTCTATATTTGAAAAAGTGACTTTTAGGGCATGGGGATAAGGCCATAGTATAGCCTTGTTTGATCTAGTGTGGACTTGTCCCAGAAGACTAGAGACTATAGGGATATGTATGAAAGGATCCTATAAACTAAATATGGATGAATTTAGCTAAAATAGAGATGCATGTATGGTATTTTAGATTTTAAAACATAATGAATGCTCTCTTATGTATTGTGAATTAGCGAAATGGTGATTATAACCAAGTAGGGTAAAGATGTCAAGATAAACATTTTAAAGTAATTAATGATTAAATTTATGTGTCTACAAGAGAAATAATAAAAAAATAAATACAAATCTTTAGCTAATATTTAATAAAATATAAGTAATGGAATAAAAATAGAGGCACATGATACAATATATATTACAAAACACAAATAAGAAAGGTCAATACCATTATATAGGGAAGTTGGTTTTTCATATAGAGATATAAAAGATGATCAATACAACATTTCAAAATTTCAAGCATAACCTAATAATTTGGTTCTATGTTATGATGATGGCTATGACCATGATAATGATTATGAAAAATATGATTGAAATGACACTTTAATAATATTCAAGATGAATGTGGAAATATAATTGAGGGGTATAACACACATGATACATTTCTTGATTCTAGTAAAATCATATCTAGTACAGGTTGTTCACAAGAAGTCACTCCTTCATACCATGTAGTTAAGTATACATATGTGTATCCTTTTGATGAGCTCCTTTGTTAGACACAACCTCATCCTTCCTTCTACCTACAAGTTGGGCCAATTATCTTGTTTAATTATTTACATATTTTTCTTTGTACATATTTTTTTTGTATTTACCTAGTTTTTAATTCTTCTATCCAAAATTCCAAGCTTTATTTTATCCCTTAGATTTATTTTCACCTTTTTAACTTTCCCTATTGATTTTTTAAATATATTCAAACAATCCAAAACTAGTATATTATAATGATTTCCATGTACATTCTTTATGGAAATCCACTTGTTTACTATGCCATATATATCATTTTATTTTTATAGGTACAATAACTAAGGGGGTGAATAAGTCAGCCCAATTATTTCAATTTCAATTCTAATCCTTTCAAACTATTAAAAAATCAACATATATCAACTTGATCAATCAAAATTAACAAGAGAGCTCTTTGAATCAATGTATACACAAGATCAAACACATAATACATAGTTCCTATGGGAAACCCTCATGGGGAATAAAACTCACTCTCAATATTGAAAAACATGGACTACTTGTCGTATAAGTTATTATAAACAAGATATTTTTCAAGTCCTTTAGACTAGAAACCTTGATCAAGTCCTCCTGACCAAAGGCATTTAGTAAAACCCCTGTTTTACAAGGAGAAACTTCCCCTAAGGAAGATCAAGTCATTTATACCCTCATTTTAATTTAACACATCCAACTTAGAACTGATTTATTCAACATTTGATGATGGATCTATGATTTTATAACCCCTACAGAAACTCCCTCTTTATCTCATATAGGCCTCTCACATAGGCTTGCCTCAAACTCTCTCCTTCACTCAAATTATCTTCATATTCACACTTAGACCTCTTTGCATATCCTAAAATTTCAATAGAACTACTCTAACTTCATAAATATTACCTACAAGTCATACACATAGTCAAAAAACTATTCTACTTATCAATTCATCTAATAGGCAAACTATGTATCCTTTCTTCTTCACTTTAATGCTCACTACACACTTACAAGCCTCTTTCAAGTCTAAAAACCATCACATTTGGTTTCAATATTTATATATAATTTATGAATTATCAATTCCACATATTCTTTATCAACCACAACATATGCCTTCACACTTAAGGTATCTTACATGGGTCACACTTAAGCACAACTCTCTTTCAAATAAGCCTAAGTCACCTTGTAGGTCTTATGATGACCCATTCACCTCTTTGAAAATTATATAAGAAAAATAAGAAAAAAATAACAATTTCCAACTCATTAACCCATGCCACATGATCTATAGGTCCCCCTTAAGTGCCAACAACCATCACAGTACCCTTATGCTTTAGCACAATTTGCTCAAATAACATTATGTATAGCAAACATTATGAGTGAACACACAATTAGTTTATAAACCTTTATTCATACTATATATGATTGGTCAAATCTTAATAATTAACATATATTGTCCTCATGGAATCTAAACATAATCCAATATCTAGTTCACCTTTAAACATTGAGATACCAATAAGCACAACTCAAATACCATTCTCGAGTTACTTGCAAAATATGCACAAACACATAGTCAAATTTGAACCTCAATATATTTTAATTTACACAATTTCAAATATAAAAATCTATATTTCCATATTCATCTTGGATTCCTCTACAAATTCAATTTTTACACCATGATTAAATTCTTATAAATCAAAAGATATAGCATAAAATCTAAGCACTAGTTTTTCCCTTTGTAAATTTGAATATTTAAATCCAAATGATCACAATTAAACTTCAGTCACTTAAAATTCATCTCATGCCCTCACATCTTAGATTAAACATGTACTATCAATATTCTTCAAACTTTAACTCATAGTGCACCACTTCCCAAACATTAAACTTTGAACACTTAGCATCATTCACTTCTTCCTAACATCTTGGAACAAACATGCTCTATCAATCTTCTGTATGTAGCTCAAAATTTATCTATGTTAAACATTGGACACTTTTAACTAATTTCACTCAATAAACTCCATTGATATTTATTAATATGAACACTTTCTCACCATCAAATTTTATAAGTAGCTTGGTCTTTACCTCTACCTATCATTAAACAAGGGTCACTTTGACCTCTTTAACTTGATACATGTGATTAGATAAAATATATATGATCACCCATGAATCATTGGATCTTCATTTAGTCCTAATATGTATCTCTTGTAAAATTGACTTTGGGAACCATTACAATCTACTTGGAAGGCTAAATTTAGACCTTAATAACTTTTGTTGCACTTAGATGCATGATCTTAAATCCTCACATAGGAGAATCAAACCATATATAAATATTCTCATGTAACCTTCATAAGTTTGAGATATAAAACCATTAATTTTATCACTCAAACTTTTCTACCATAGAGCCAACTATGTCAAAAATTGCTTAGAAGGGTAACTTTAAACATGCATATCTTTTATTGTGCTTCATTGCATGACCTAAAATTTAGTGCATAGCAACTAGGCACAAAACTAAATAAACACATATAATCAAATCCTTTTGAAATTACCACACATGTAAAATATATCAACATCAAAATTACTACTCAATTTTTCTTACCACATTGCAAATTTGGCTAAGTATGGGAAAACATTATCAAACTACTTGGGAGCCCAAATTTACACTTGCATATAATATGTTGGACTTCATCACATGACTTAAAATTTAGTGCATAGTGTATGTAATGAGAAATGTATCATGTATATGAATTAATCCTAGATCAAATAAGATATATCATACCTACACTTTCGATTGGTATACACTTGTTAAGTAAGAGCATGATCAATATGGGGATCCACTAGACCTGATTAGGGGATCACTTGTATCACTTGTCATAAAACATAATGATAAGAAGGTTTAAAAAGCCTATAGTTTAACACAATCACACAACAACCGTAATGGAGTCCCAAGGTTTAAAATGTTCACTTATACTAATAACAAGAAATTAAAATCTTATCTAGTGCACACCAAAGTTTATGGTACAAAGTGGGGGTTATAAGTAATAAAACAAACATGTATAGGGAACTTGAATTAAAGTTATTATGAGTAACACCCTATTACATAAAATTTTAAAGATAATATTATTCGAGCCAACACTTATGTTACCTCTATCTACTAAAAGAGAGGAATACAAATTTAGAATATACGTACCTGAATGTGAATCTGTCAAGACTCAATCTCTCAATTGGCCAAAGGGGATTTGAAAGAGGTTGTTTTGGTTTGTAAAAATCATTAAGAAAATCCAAAGCATCCAAGACTTATCCACAAGACTAGATTATTCAAATAATAAAACTAAGCTAAGTATCCTCAAGTAGAATGGTGGAAGAGCAGATTGTGAAGAAGCACAAGTGAATCATAACTATTGATTGCATATATAAATAATGACTAAAATGATCTTGTATATATAGGTAGATCTTACCCTAAATCCTTCTAATAACATCAAATTTACAAGGCCGACCTAGTTAACCTAGTGTGTTTTTAGGGACAATTACTAGGTTTTTTCTAGGTCGGTTAAAAGGCTACCAAACCAAAAAAGTAAAGAATACCCCTAAACTATACTAGGTCAACCTAGTACAATCGACAGTCCAAAATGAGTTTAAGATAAAAAAAAAGGAGGAATGAAAAAGGAAAAGACTAAAGGAATACTCAAATAAGGATAAGTATCTTAGAGAATGGTTTTGGTATTTGGTTGAATTGGTAATAATGTGGAAATAAGGAATAAAAATCCTATGAATCACCTAAGGTATTGCCACCCCTTTCCCAGTGCACCCCTTAGGGCATGCACTCAAAAATGTTGAGTCTTGATGGGTTTTTTCAAGATGTAAAATTTGAGTAATCAATAAAAGTTAAAAAATATTATGTGTATACATGTTCCCCACTCAAATCTCATCACATGTCACTAAGGTATAAGAGGGGATGGTGCTTTGAGAAAGAAAATAGTAACACATAATGTTGATGCTAAATTTTTTTTAAGTATTTTAAAAGCATAAAATAATTGAAATTAAATGACTAAAAGGGAAACTAATCTAAAAAAGTAAAATAAAAATTAAATAACTAAAAAGTAAATGTGATGCATACCTTTACTTACCTTTATCACAAGATGGTTTTTTGTTGTGTTATTATTTTTTATTGTATAGGGTACAAAGACTACTTTTAACAAACCCAAGAATATAAAACTAAAGAGTAAAAACAAACAAACACAAGAAAAACCAAGATAGTTAGTGCTGTGAAGATGGGACATACTTGGAAAATTTGGCAATCTGGGGTGATAGGTCTTATGTTATATCAAATGACCAAGTAAAACAACAAGAGTGAATTAGGTAACCAAAAATCCAAGGCTACTAAATATTGAAAAACACAAAAAAGCTATCTATAGTCATATAAAATGCAAAAATTGGTAACTTGAGTGTGGCGTATGACACCCAACCTATAAGTCCCTCCTACTTACTTTCATGACCATCATAGGCATCTTTCCACTGATTCCTAGTCATCCTTAGCCTTTTAGACCTAATCCTAGCTCAATCAAATTACTCTTTCCATGGTAAATCCATCCACTAGGTCTCATACACTCAAGACTATAGCACCCAAATTGGACTATAGCATCGGACCCTCTAGTGTCTATTTTTGGTGTTCCTATTCAAGTGCATTTTACCTCTAATGGTTAGTTTCTTCTAGTTCCTATCCCCCTTCTTGTCAACATGGTGTGAATGCATTCAAACCATGGCCAATAGATCCCTATAAAATCCCATTCAAAGGCCATTTAGAAAGGGTTGGAAATTATTATATAACAAGCAAGAACACAAGCAAAACTACCAAGGTAATCTTCCTTATTATGTATATACAGTCATCCAATACTACTACAAGCTTATTTAAATCCTCACACTAGTCCCTAGCCACATCAAACACACCCAATTTTAGCACTTTCATCTTTATACATATAAATTACACAAAGCACATCAAGTGGGAGAGATACATATGGCTTTAGATTTTTGGTATTGTTGATGCTTCCAATTTCTCCATAGAGTGTTACTTAGTGTTGATGAACACTTCTCATTTTAGGATTACAATAATCCAAGGCATGAGTTAAAATTTGTGATAATTAGTGTGTCTATGGTGGAATAGTTGGCAAAGTATGAGAGATAACCATAAAATTTGTTTGATGTGGTGGTTGGGAGCCACCAGGGTCTAAGTCTTTGTAGTCTTGTAGTCTTTTTGTTCAAGATTTCTAACTCTAAGCTAATCTAAGTGGATATTTATAGTGATCTTTAAACTTAAGTGAGCATTGATAAAATAGAAGCAAAAGGTAGGGTAAGGTACAGAAGAAATGTGATTGCGAGCATTAGTCTCAAACATAATGAATAATTTATATTCAATTTGAGCATATATTTAACCAATCAGTGATGCAACATAGCATAAGCCCAAGATTCACCAAAAATCAAGAAAGATTCAAAGGAAAATATAAAGATCATGATTATAAAATTCAATATTAGTTAAATATTTTACTATGTTAATCTAAATTTCATAAGAACACTCAAATGCAGAGCAAATAAAATGAAGTAAACTTAGAATCTTTCAACTATTCTAGCACATCACAAAATAGAAACCTCGTGAACAGGAAATTATTATATAAAAAGCAAGAACACAAGAAAAACTACTAAGGTAATCTTCCCTATTATGTACATACAGTTAGCCAATACTACTACAAGCTTATTTAAATCCTCACACCAGTCCCTAGCCACATCAAACACACCCAATTTTAGCACTTTCATCTTTATACATATAAATTACACAAAGCACATCAAGTGGGAGAGATACATATGGCTTGATCCCTCTTTAGATTTTTGGTATTGTTGATGCTTCCAATTTCTCCATAGAGTGTTACTTAGTGTTGATGAACACTTCTCATTTTAGGATTACAATAATCCAAGGCATGAGTTAAAATTTGTGATAATTAGTGTGTCTATGGTGGAATAGTTGGCAAAGTATGAGAGATAACCATAAAATTTGTTTGATGTGGTGGTCGGGAGCCACCAGGGTCTAAGTCTTTGTAGTCTTGTAGTCTTTTTGGTCAAGATTTCTAACTCTAAGCTAATCTAAGTGGATATTTATAGTGATATTTAAACTTAAGTGAGCATTGATAAAATAGAAGCAAAAGGTAGGGTAAGGTAGATAAGAAATGTGATTGCGAGCATTAGTCTCAAACATAATGAATAATTTATATTCAATTTGAGCATATATTTAACCGATTAGTGATGCAACATATCATAAGCCCAAAATTCACCAAAAATCAAGAAAGATTCAAAGGAAAATATAAATATCATGATTAAAATTCAATATTAGTTAAATATTTTACTATGTTAATCTAAATTTCATAAGAACACTCAAATGCAGAGCAAATAAAATGAAGTAAACTTAGAATCTTTCAACTAGTCCAGCACGTCACAAAATAGAAACCTCGTGAACATGAAATATAGCTCATCTATCCAAGAAACATTAAAATCTAAGACATCTACCTAAAATTGAGGGAAATTATAAACAATATAACACAACACCAGATAATATTTGTATAATTCTAATTATATTGATTGTTCTAGTATAAAATTGCTCAAAATCCCTCTCTTTACAAATGGTAACACTTGCCTATTTATAGAAGACATATGTAGTGTATTGATCATATTTCCTTAAAAATTTTACAATAGGGTAGGAAAAATTTCCTTTTAAAAATAACTCTATAGTACATATGGTATTTAGTCACCTATTAGGTCAAAAGACTAATATATGCTAACAAACTAGCATATATAGTTTACAAAGAATAATCTTGACTTTGCTCTTGGGTTAGTGGGCCCCCTTGATCACTTAGGCTAAAGGAAGTCTTTCACCTTGGTGTATTATTCTTTTATTAACTCTAAATACACTATGGGATTCATTGGACTCTCTTCTTCCTGTTCAACTAATGTATTCTTTGTCACTTCTAAGGGTGACCTTTTGTAAGCACCTTGCTTCTACTATCCACTCTCCTATGGCCAAGATGACATTAAGGACCTTTGAATTATATTTATTGTATTAGACTTGGTTTTCATCCTTGATTCCTTGGATGAAGGTTTGGACTCCTTGTTGGAATTATATGGCATGCATTAGGCTGATGGAAGTAGATTAAGAAGGGGTCACCAACAAGGTTCTTAGTAACTTCTCAATTCTATTCACCAAGTCCTTATCTTCTTCTATGAATTCATTGGCCTTATTTTAACATGAAATTAATTCCTATATTTGATCCACCAAGATCCCTTTAATGGCATTTAATTGCCATTCTTTAATGATCTTGAAGTCCAAAGGCTATTTAGTGATGTGTACTTTGACCAACTCTGTCACCTACTTTTTGGTTTTTGTCATTGTTGTATCAATGTTTGTGCCTTCTTAGCTTGAATTTCCAAGGTATTAAGCCTAATTTTGATGGATTTTAATAATTCAAAGGAATCTAGGAGGTACTTATTTAACATCTTTAGTAGGTCCTCCATAATTGATAGTGAGACTAGGGCCTCCAAGTCTTTCTTCTCTTTCTCCAAGTTCAAGATTCTTTGCTTCATTCCCTAAATTCCCACCATGACCATTACTAACTAGGCTTCTACCAAAATTGAAATATCTTCTTGATGAATGTGGTTCTCATTGATACCTAGCCTTGGACTATAATGTGTCCTGTATATGGTTCCACTCTTTAGAGAGTGACTTCTTCAGTTTTAATAGTTACTTTCTTTTAGTAACTTTCTCTAGTGTAGTTGTATCAGGGTTAAATTGTACCTTAGGCTCTACCTCTAAAATTTTTTAAGCCTCAGGTGTTCTAAGATCAACCCCTCTTGATTTCCCTAATTATTCTATTTTCTTTCTACTCTCTTTATCAACCTCAATCATTCTCCTCTCTACATACTCCTTCATGAGCTCTAAGATCTAGGAATGGAATTCATCATTGGTAGTTCTAGTCAAATCCCATAAATTTGTCTGAGATGGTATCTTTTAGAGCTTCTAATAGATGAATCAGTTAGGGATGATAGGTCCATGTATGGGAAATTCATCACTAAACAAGTTCACCTCACTTTTTGGGTGAATCTACTTGGGTTTCTTGGAGGCTCTAGGTACCAAAGTCATATATGTATATTTATTTTGGTAATAGTGACCAAATCAATGACAACTCCTTTGCATTTGTTTATCCCTTCATCTTGAGGAAATTCAATTAGTGCCACCTCTGATGTGGCTCCTTCATCTTCATCTCTTTCCTTGTTTGACCCATATGCATCTGCAAGTTATTTGAAGACTTCTTCCATTGTTTCATAAGGTTCCAAGGAAATCATATCAAGGTATTCCATAGGGAAAGGGGGTGTTTGAGGAAAGTCTAAGGTGGAAGGTCCCTCTCCTAGCCTATGTTCTATCTTTTGTTCACTAGGTCCTTCAATTTTGGGTACTTATTGTTGAGGTAGTTGTTATTGTTGAAGTGGACCTTAAGGTACTTGTGGTAGACCTAAAGTGGAAGGTAAAAAGAGGTATTGCAATGGATTCATTTTCCATCTTTCTCTAGATGGCTTCTCTTCCCTATGAAATCTATGTTCAAGCTTAAATCCATCCTATTTGAACCTATCCAACACTTCCTCAAAGTTGGTTACCTTTGTGTATAAGTGGTCATATGGACCTAATTGATGTTCATAAGGTACATTAGACCATTTTTTTATTTTATTTGGGAGAACACATTGCTCTTTGGATCCCATGTCTTGAGGTCATCTACTTGGAAGTATAATGCCTCTCTATTCCTTATTAAGATCTCCAGTTGCTTCCATACATGAATAATTATCTTCCCAATGAGGTAGAGGAAGAGATGTAGGATGAATTTATTCTTCTCTCTACATACATGGTCTATACCATGAAGGAGATGATAAGCTATCTCCTAATCAGCTAACTTGATTGGGACATGCACTTGTAGCCTATAAGGCTAAGTATGACAACTTTCAATTCCGATGGATGTATAATTAGGATAGAGACATATGTCACCAATACGTTCTACACATTTCCTGATGAGGGGGGAACCCTGGGCATTAAAATTCTAGTATGTATCCCAACTAGAGTGGGATATATGCAATTAAAAATGAATTGCATGTGGTCTCTATACTTGTATATGTAAAATTTGGAGTAATGGTGAGAAATGGTAATATTGTTGTGAGGGGACCAATTCTTGGTGTTAGGGAAGTGGTTTGAGGCCATGAAGGCATCCAACAAGTAAGACATCATAGTGAAGAGCTAACTTATTTTCCTTTTAATTCCATTAAATTATCTCCCTAGATGAATACTTATCATTTCTCCAATGGTGGAGTCAGCTTCTCTTCTATCATGAAATAGACATAGGAGACCCACTTAAGGTTAACCTAGGATGTTATTTATACTCTAAAATCCATATTCAACAAATTCATGATGATTCTAATCCCTTCCTTGAATTTTATAATTGGGATTTTACCATCATGGTTTCTCATTATATGAGTTCCTCCATCTAGCCATGGTCTTAATATATTATCTAAGTCATTCTTAGTGGTCCATTCCTTGATTCTAGGGAGGTCTATTTGAGTCTTAGGAAGCTTATAGTATCCTTCAAAAGATAATGGAGCTATATAAACAACCCTCTTTTTATGTACCTTTATTCACTATCTAGTCTCCATCTACTCTACAATCAATGAACATAGGAGCTAGGATATCGATACAATTGAGTATCTCTAGTTTGGTAGCTATGAGGTGAAGTCCAAACATTTGGATTTCCATAAAATATTAATGTCTCCATTTGGTGGCTATAATTTGTTGCTCATTGGGAGCCAATGCTTGTAGAAGATTGATTGCAAAGAAGATTTTAGAATAATTTTTCATACCATTGTTTAAGGCTCCCACATCTAATTTTGTATCCTTGTAACATCTCCTTTTATTATTTATAGAAAAATAAACCTTGGCTTCATCTCTCTATTATTGTCTAGTAGTGGCTATGTTCTTCTAACTGGTTAATTTCCCTTAGATTGCATGATCTCACTGAGTTTTTAGCTCTTATCAAGGTGATTTTCAGCTCTTTTGAATGCAATTGTGATTCAATTGGGAAAGAATTAGGGATTTATGTTAGAAAACTAGGGTTTTTTATATATTTAATGATGGAGGTGGTGAATTTATAAATTTTCTTATGTTACTCCAGTGAAAGTCCTTTTAGAAGCTAGTTGTTAGTATTTGAAATTTTCCTTCATTTCACACCATTAGATTGGATCTATGATCGATCATGGTCCACTGATCTCAATCCATGAATTATTTTATGATTTTTCACCTTCATTTTGATTTATCCTCATTGAAAAGTCTTTGGACATTTCACACCATTGGATGAAATCCTATGATGAAGCGCAGACCATCAGATTTGCAAAGATGCACATGAAATAAGTCTCAAGATTTGATAAAAACTTACATTAAAATCCATTACACTAAGTTTTCATGTTAAAATTCAAAGGTTCCTTTTAAATTTATAATAAATACATCCATTTTCTAGGCTAAAAGTTTAGACTATCTTAAATTTGATGTCCTCGTGAATGTCAAAAAATGTTCTCGTGAATGTCAAATGATGAGCGAGAAGATATCAAATTTAATGTCATGTAATGTATTTATAGGGCATAAGCTTAATCCTTATGGTCATGCTGTGTTGAAAAACACATTGTTATTTAAGTTGAAAGCATGCTCCTTGGGCTATATGTTAATTCTTCAGGCTACGTGATCCCTTAAGTCCTTTCTTGATTGGCTGCTTAAATTTTGACTAGGTTATAAGCCTTTAACCATTTTTCACCATCAGATTGGATCTATTAGAAATTTTAGGATGTTGGTTATGATATATGTACTCATCAATTATTGGTCCCTATAAAAATAAAATATTAGGGTTAGGCATAAAATAAGGAACCTATAAAGACTTCACGTAGTTTCCTTTAACCATTTTTTGAAGGGTCACTTTCTGAGGAAAGTGTCTTAATCAATTCTTCCAAAGGGTAGGTTTCAAAAAATATGAAGGGTTGATTTGTTTTAGACAAAATTTCTACAAGAAATAGTGCCCAAAATAATTTCTCTGAAGGGTACTTTCTACCAAAGTGGACTGAGACAATTTTTTTGAAGAGACACTTTAAGAGACTCCGAAGGGTCACTTTAAGAAAGTACCTTAAAATCAAGATTTCAAAGGGTAATTTGGTGTTTAGGTGGGTCCATTTAGTTGCATTTCATTCACACCATCTAATTAGATCTATGAGATAGTGATAACCATTAGATCTATAAATATGCATGAAGTTTAAACAAGTAATAAGCTATCAGGCTTTCTTAAGGCCAAGACTTTGGACTTATAGAGGCAAGCAACTTATGATAAAGAAACCAAAGTAGAAAAGGTTAGAAAACCTAAATAATAAATGGGATGAAAAAAACTAAATAAGTCTTGAATAGTGTTTTTTGAGATCTCCAAGATCAAGACTTATAAAAAGAACTTATAAACTTTATGAGTTAAGTAGTTAGGAAAATCTGATTTACACTATGAAGAGTAACTCAGGTTTTTAGGGCTGCTTAACTTATTTGGTTCACCTTGACATACAAAGCACACTTAAACCCTTTCTAAAATAATCAATTTCTCATTACGCTTTCCTACCAACTTTTGAATTCAAATGTTAAGGTTTTATGCAAGGAAACCTAGCCTTCTCTATGTAACTTACAATTCAATCTTCAAAGACAAACCATTAGTAAAGTTAGTCCAAAAGCATAATCATTATCATTGAGCATGTATAAAGCATATCCATTTCAAGTGGATGATCTTCAGATTCTAAAAAAAAAACCTTTTTAATAAATTTAATATTCAAATGTTTTGAAACATTCATAAGGGTCCCCTATTTGCAAAAGCAAGAAAGTGGGGGGTATGTTGATCCAACAAATGGTGACTCACAGGGGAAACATAGTAATATGTTAGAACCTAAAGCTCTGGTTTAGACTAGTAAATAAGTCTTTCTTCTATTAGGTCCATAACATTGTCTAAGTCAAACCTTGGTTGAAATAAGCCTCACATATGTAAAATTTAAACCTAAAAATTATAAAACATAATCATGTAGTGTGTGCTTTGATTCCACATATTATTTGTCATGGAACTTGGAAAATAACATCCACACTCATACCTTTGACCATAACACTAACTTTGAGAACTTTAGATATTCTTTGAGAATAATGGATCTTAGTTCAAGGGAGGCTTGGGCATTACTCTTCTACTAGCCAGGCATCCATAGCCCTGACAAAGATACCTTTGGTTCCACTCAAGGCCTTGTTCAACTACCATCTAGGCATCCATATCCCTAGTAGAGGTTACCAGAATCACTTTTTCTTTTATTTCCATAGGTTTTTCAATAAGTTTCTTATTTTTTGTCTTTTTTATGTCTTTTTACAAAGGTTGGGAACCAATATAGCCTAGTTTTAAGGATTTGGTCAAGTGTTTGGTTCTTAGGGTAATCATCCTTAGTTATAACCTTCATTCCAGACAAAGATGTGTTTTAAGTGCTATCATTAAATGTGCCTCAACAACATAAGTTTTCTACTAAGACATGATTCTTAATTCAACCAAACCTTGATTTAAGATTATGTTGAAGACTTATCATGATAATTAACTTCTATATCAATCTACACCATTGTCTTTGAGTTACATCATGGTGCTTTGTGACAACCTATGTTCATCATTATAAGATTAATATCCATACTTCAAAACACTATAATTTTAAGAAATCTCATGAAAACTTGAGCAATTACTATCTACAAGACTTATTGGAAACAAAAGATCACAACCAAACAAATTAAAACACACAACAAAAAGTAACAATCAAGAATAAAATAGATATGTACAAGCAAAGTAAGAAGGGAAAAAAATAAAATAAACTAGTTAGCCTACCTAATCTAATCTAACATGTCTTATAACTTTCACTCCATGTATACTCCTGATGGAGTAGCTGCAAAGTAATTCTTGAGATACTACCCATTGGTGGGCAAGGTGAACTTTGCTCCTTAGAGGTCTTTTAGCTTAAAGGTGTTGTTTCTTAATGTCTCTATAATTTGATATGGCCCAATCCACAAAGGTGTGAATTTTCCATGCTTCCCTTTTGGATCTAAAGCTTTGTCCCAGAGGACTAATTCTCCTTGCCTAAACACTTTGAATTTGGATCCTTTGCCAAACCACCTTTTCACTATTGTTTGATGCATGCTAAAGTTAGTAAATGCTTTGTTTCTGGCATCTTCCATTTCAATAATATCTAATAGCCTTGAGCTAGCAAGGTCTTGGATTTATTCCATATAATCCTACATGAAGGTAAATTTAGGAAACTTGAGGGTTAAGGGGAAGATAGGTTCTTGGCCATACACCAATAAGAATGGTGAAGATTTAAGGGCTTGATTAATCCTTATCCTATCTAACCATAATGCATACTTCAGGAGCTTGTGCCACATTTTGGGTTTGTCTTCTATAGACTTCTTGATAACCTTCACCAAATTCTTATTTGTAGATTTAAAGACTCCATTCCCTTAGGGATAATGATTGGATGAAAACTTTATATTGAAGCTATTATCATATGCCCATTTAGTCATCTCAATAAAAGTGAATGAAGATCCATTATCATAGACCAAATAAATTGGGGTTCTAAATATTATGTAAATGTTTTCTTCCATGAAGTTAATTACCTCTTCTATCCTATAATGTTTGGTGGAAACAACATCACTCTACCTTTTAAAATAGTCAGTAACAATAAGGACAAATTTATGGCCATCAAAAGAATTGGGGTTGATCACCCCTACAAAGTCTAACCCCCATTGTGCAAAGGGTCTCTCCCATCATCTTCTAATAATAATAAAAATACAATTTCTACTAACACTTCATCACCAAAAAATTTACAACCTTCTTCTTAACCTTCTTATTATTTTCAAAATAAGTTTCAATGTTATTCAGATCCACCTTCTAAAGATCTTCTTGATCATTAGGCACCTATATCTAAAAACATACTTATAGGTTATGATGAATGGGATCCCATTGTAGAACTTACTAATATTCCATCTTAGATACATTTTCTTGAACTCATGAGGACATTTACACATCATAGAAACTACCTCATGCAACTCTTATTTAAGATGAATATCCCTCACCCTCCTCTAGCAAGATGGGAGGTTACTTTATCTATATTCTAGGATAATATCTTATAGAACTGTGAAAAAATGTCTATTAATGTTAATGAAACTATAGACACTTCTCTTTCTTTATAATTTCCTATCACATCTATAATTCTAGATGAGATTTTGCTTCATGAAGATGATCCTCCATGATTTATTATCATCCAAATCGATGATATCTAAGTTAAGCGAGCCTTGATCAATGAGAGTTCTGGCACCTATGTCACTTCCCTTGATTTTATTAAGACTCAAGTATTTTGAATGTAATCTCAAGTCTACATGCAGGTCATTCCAAGGATATGATATAAGTCAAATGCATCCCTTAGGGTGTGTATGGATTCCCATTACAATCCCACTTGTTACCATTCATGTGAATATGATGATATTAAACTTTCCACTTTCATATAACATCTTGCTTGATAGGTTATGGACTCATCATATGTAAGCTGTCGCATCTTCCTCTTGTAATGCATAAATTTTTCTCATAATGGAGCCATTTATAGGATTCAAGGAGACACTAACCCTTGGAATTTTGATCAATTCCAAGATCATGGTGTCTTTAAAATCCCTACTCTTGAAACTTTGCCTAGTGTTACATTTTATGAGTCATAGTGTCTAAACTTTCTGGTCAACTCAACTAGAGGTTACAATGGGTATCTTGAGCTCATTGGTAACATTCCTCCCAACCTTTTAGACTCTAATGATGATGAGACTAATGAGATTAACTTGAAGATAAAAAAAATTATCTCTCACCTCATCTCATCTCATAGTTCCCTACTTCTTTGTAGCCTCATTTTTGCAAGCCTCCTTATGATGGCATTCCCATAGTCTTAACTAAGACTAGGCACCCTATTCACCAAGCTTCCTCTGATGATAAGGTCATCCTAACCTAAGTCATTGATCTTTATACTCCAAATTATGATGATGGATATTCTTTAGATGATCCTCTTTTAGGTGGCCTTGTCTAGGCATGTGATGCTGATATTATCTATTACCGCTCTTTTTTACTTGAGTATTTTCATGCATATCATCATTCTCTTCAATTTATAGTTCCTAATTCTTGAATTTTTACTCTTTATCATAGGGTAGAGATGGTATTTATACCTATAGTTTCTGAAGAAACACTTAGGACCATGTTCTTGGATCATACTATGACTGGACCTTATCAAATTGCCACACCTAAGGTAGTCTGCCTTAGACCTTCTACAAATCCCACCCCTCCTTCAGTAGGGCTAGATATAGTTAAGCATGTTCCTTTTTCCACTCTAATTGAACATGTTTCTTATCCTACTATTATTTAGCCTCTTCTTGCTTCTCATCCTAGTGCTCCTCCTATTGAGCCTATTTCTACTCCTTCCTCATCATCACCCTCCTTTGAATATGGTTTACTTATGCTACTTAAGATGGCTCCTTTTCCCACCCAATGGTCTGATGAATCTTCTTTAGCTTCTTCCATTCATATTTTACCTCCTTCCATGAGTGCTCTTAAAAAAACTCACAAGCGTATATGTTACTTCCATGGGATAGATAACCATTATTTCACCCATTGTCATTAGTTGTGATAATACCTCAATACCTTGCATCCTTCTTCACCATCATTAAAAAAATCCATACCTCCCTCAAATGTACTTCCTAAATATTTACCTATGTATTGTGAGGTATATTGTCTATGGCACCTATGTGGAACACATCACAGTGATCATTGTCACATTCTTAAAAAACATCTTAAAAATCACCTTGTAGCCATCCTTGGACCTTATATCATTCTTCCTACAGGTCATTCTCACAAGAAGGCTCCTCCTTCTCCCATGGATCCACCTCTAGCGGTAATATCACCTCCTATGGTCCCTTCACCACCTTTTGTGCCTCCACCTATGATTCATTCACCTATGTACCTTCCCTCACCTATAGATCCTTCTCCACCCATGAGTCCTTCACCCATAGATCCTTCTCCACTTGTGATTCCTTCTTCTCATGTAGATTTTGTTTCCATGCATTCTTTTGACTAGTGTTTGCCTAAATTTCCTCCTCAACATGATCCTTTGATCATTCATTATTTTTTAGTTGAGGAGATCATAAAAGAAGTATTTGCCTAGTATTCACTGAAGATTGATGGGACCTTAGCTACAATATGCATTCAGATTTATAGAGACTTATTTAATGTATTGGATAATGTGTGTGGATATATTTACTAGTATTTTTGAGCACATACATGGTGATTTCACATTTATATTTGGAGTATACATGTGCTACACTCATATTTTTTTATCTATTTGATTATATCACTTGACACTGT
>JARHVA010000750.1:3520000-3542500 GCA_037957365.1 Torreya grandis
TCCACATCCACCTCCCATTTGAAGGTGTTAGTCAATCATTCCTAGCATCCTAGTAACATGACTAATATGACAATGCTGAGGGGGATCCTACACATATTAAATATACCTCTTAGACCAATAGCTACCAATCTAGATTGATATCTATCTGATAATCTATCTACCAAATCTAATAATCAAGACACATTCACCAACCTCCAAAATCTTAGTCATCTCTAAAACCAAGAAACAACAAAGGATGTATTAGTTCCTCCATGTCATATATAATCACAATAAATTATTTATACATCATTTTTACAATTTTAATTAAAAACAAGCCTAATTGATATTACCTTATTCATTTTATCCTATTTTTAGCTTTCTTGGTCCCTCTTGCCCACCTTTGGTCATTTCAGGCCATTCTAGCCCTTTTTTTGGCTTTTTGCACACTTTTTCATGCTTATTATAGTTCCTTGGTCAACCTAATTTAACCAAAATTTCCCTATTTTTGTCTTAGTTGACTTCAAATTCTAATTCAACCCTCTTATCTTCCCCTTGCTGGTACTGATTTTTCATTTTAGGCCTTACAGACTAATTGCTCACTCTATTCTAGCTTTTCAGCCTGTAGATTACACTAGGTCAACCCATACCTACTAGGTTGACCATATGGATTCTACCTTGTTTTATCCTACTAGGTCAACCTAGTCAACCTAGTGCATTATGTGTGCTGACCTAATACATTTTTTCCAAAATGTGCATTTCTCTCACTTTCTTATTAAACCCTTCAAACCCATTTCCCATCTTCCTATTTTCTACCCTTAGAATCTAATTTTTATCAATTTTGACATATATAAATTCTTAAAATCAAATTTTTATCAAAAATTCACTTAATTTAATAAAAAATTCAAAAACTGGTTTGAGATCTATAGTTGCATACTTGTAGTGCATCTATTACTACCTCTAGGTGTCCTCCTCATCTAGCATGTAGTTCCCTTGCCATCTTAGCCTTGTTTTGCCTTAGATATCTCTTTCCTCTCTTTCATAATTCAAAATGTCAAATGAATTCTCTTTTTCCCTATTTAAAACCAATTTTTAACAACTCAATTTTTTCCTTTATTTTTAGGTAGATCCCTTATTTTGCCTCTATCTTTGTTTCTGCCCATCCATTTTTCAAACCATAAAATGTGTTAGAATAATGATGATGTAGATATTATTTTATACTCTCATATGTCTATCATCCAATTTTTTTGATTTTTGGCTATTTTTTGCACTAACTTTTATAGGTTCACCTAGTGTACTCTACATTGGATACCTTCATTTATTACAATCTACTTTTTTATCTATAGCACTAAGGTAAGTTAAATTTATTTGTTTTTCAATTCTATCCTTTCATTTATCTTTTTTTCTACTTAATGTACCATACTTAGCATCAACATTGTGTGTTTTCATGTTTTCTTTTGAAGCACCATCTCATGTTGCACTTACATGACACATGGTGAGCTTTGGCTGGGGCATATGTATACACATAATATTTTCAAAATTATATTGATTACTAACACTTTGTATCTTGTAGGAACCTATTGAGTCTCAATGTATCTGAGTGCATACCTTAAGGGGTCATTAAGAAAGGGGTGGGTATACCATCGATGCTTCTTAAGATTATTATTCCTTTTGCCACTTACCATCCACATACTAACCTCCTAAAACCATTGAACCCAAGCTTATTCTTTTTAGTTCTACCTATTCCTATCACTTTTTATTTTTTATCCTTGATTTCTTACCTTATCACCCTTTTAACATATTGGTTGTGCTAGGTCGACCAGGTTGACCTAACATAGTTTAGGGACTTTTTCTTTGTTTTGATTTGTGGGCCTCTCAGCCAACCTAACACAAATCTAGTGAATTAAACCTAAAAACATTCTAGGTCAACTAGGTTGACCTATCACAGTCAACATGTCTAAATGATTTTTTGGGTAAGTTTATACTATATATATAAGCTCATTATTTATCATTTCATAAGAGAGAATAATTAAGCAAAGAAGTGTGAATGAGCATCTGTCTATTGACCATTCTACTTGGGGAATAGAGCTTTAAGGTTCATTAATTTATTTGGATCTTTGATCTCATCTTATGGATAAGTCTTTGGGATGCTTGGATAGGTTGTGTATCCTAGAGCTGATTTATCTTAGTTATCCTTACATACCATGAAAATCTCTTGTGAAGCACCTTGGCTAAGGGGGAGATTGAGGCTAAGTGGGTTCTTCTTCAAAGGTAAATATTCCTAAATTTATTCCTCCTTTGTAAGAGTAGATAGATAGTGCATTTTTAATCTTCTCTTCCATGTATTAGGATTTTGTATACATTAACATGAGTATATGTCTTCTATACATGTTTATTTTAGTTATTTATTTGTTTTATTTATAACCCCTACTTTGTGCCACAAGATTTGGTGCACACTATATTAGATTTATTTTTTGTGATATTAGATTAGCGAAATATTAAATCACAGGACTCTTTTAGGGTTATATAATTATGTTAGACTATATGATTTAGAATCCTAACTCACATGGTGTGTTTTGACAAGTGATCCCCTGATCATGTCTAGTGGATCCTCACATTGGTCATGCTCCCACTTAAAAATTGTATGCCCCACAATTAGAAGTGTAGGTGTGATCTATCCCATCTAATATAGGATTTATTTATGGACATGATGCATTTTTGATTGCATACATGTAGCACCAAAAGATTTTTTTATTCTCCTCTTCTAATCTACTGGCCTATCACACCCCAAAGGACCTCAAATCTACCATGAGGCCAACTTTGGAGTTTGAGATTTAAATAGAATAAGGATATGTGATTTGAATCACATATTTTAGTGTGATTATACTTTTAAAATTTGTATGTTGCCTTATATATATCATTTCCTTTTATTTAAATGATTTGGGTTTTAACTTTCTTGATGGATTTTTCTAATCCTCCTCCATATGGATTTGGAAAACCAAATATGGGTGTTAAAGATGAATTTAATTTGAAAACTTGGGATAAGGTAGATAAGAGAGAGAAACTTCAAAGAGCATGGGGTCTAAGAGTATCATAAATCAAGGTGAAACAAAAGTGTTATCTTTACTTCAAATCACAAAAACAATTTCAAAGGGAAAAAAGGGATATAATAACAATAAAGTGTGATTACTTATCATAAGAGTGAGGTAAATGGAGTAAAACATGCTAATATAGATTGTTGTGTAAATTTCATCTAGTAAAAGAAGCAAAAGCTAAAGTTGAGAACAAGGATCAAGGACATAAAAAGGTGGTAATTTCATGAGGAGGGTTAGGTCTTATCTATAGTCTTATAAATCAACTCATAAAAGAGAGACCCATGAGGGTGACGATAAGCAAGAGAAAAAGAAAAATGAGGTAAGTAAAGAAATAGTGGTATTTTGTGAGGGATGTTTGGTCCTATCCATAGTCTTACAAATCAACTCACAAAAGAAAAACCCAAAGGATGTTAAAATAGCATTGGCAAGTAGCAACAGTGAAAAAAAAGTTGGTGATTTTATGAGGAATATCGGGTCCTATCCACGGTCTTACAAAACAACTCACAAAATAAAGACTCAAGGGGTGTAAAAAGTAAGAGAAAATTAAAGAAGATAAAGAAGACTATGGTACATAAAGAAACCAAAATACCAAAAGGGAGGACTAAATGTTTGTGAAAAGAAGGAAACTACTACAGAGGGATATACCCATGCTTAAGTAACATGCAAAAATTGTTATATAGATATAGATAGAAAACATGACAAGAAGTAAATGTTTAGGCAAAGTAATTTTTAATGAATTTAGCATTGGTGGGTATTTTGAAAACATGTCCTTCATTAGTTTTAAGATGGTAAGTTCTTGGAGCAAGAATATCTTTAACTAAATATGGGCCCCACCATTTTAAGGCATATTTACCTTATTTATCACGGGTGTAATATAATTTAAGGATAAGATCACCAACATAAAAAGTGAATATTTTAACATGTTTTTTTATGTTATTGGGTGATACAAACCTTGTATTGGTGGTTATGTTACAAGGTAAAAAGATGACATTCATCAAGAAGCTCAAGGGCATGAAGGTGAGATTTACACAATTTTTTATAAAGAATAATGCCATGAAGAGATATTTTAAGAGAGGGAAGGTCAACTTATAAAGGAAGAACTAACTCAAAAACATAGACTAGAGAGAATGGAGTTACCCCAGTGGCAGTGCGTATGCTAGTTTGATAGGCCTAAAGTGTAGGGTAAAGATGAATATGCTAATCTGTATAGGTCTCATGAATTATATTTTGGAGAATTTTTTTGAGAATTTTATTGGTGGCATTATCTTGACAATTGAATTATGGATGATAAAGCATGGAAAAATTATGATTGATCTTGAATTTTTTGTAAAGTTGTTTAACATGTTTATTTTTGAAATTACCACTATTATCAGAAATGATGATACAGGGAATGCCAAAGTGGAAAATAATTTGGTTAAGAATAAATTTGTAAATGGTAAGACTAGTGACATTATTGAGGGGTATGGCTTCTACCTACTTGGTAAAATATTTAGTATTAGTGATGATAAATACATTCCCATCTTTGGAGTGAGGAAGTTTACCAATGAGATCAAATCCCCACATAGAAAATGGCCATGGAGACTTAATAGTTTTAAGTTTTATAAGAGGAGAATAGATAAGATCTTCATGAAGCTAAAAAGGAGTGCACTTTTTAACATATTCAATTTCATCCTTTTCAATAGTAGGCCAAAATTAATCTATATGTAGACATTTTCATGTTGTAGCATGTCTACTATAGTGACCACTACAAATGCCCCCATGTGTTTTTTCAAGAAGAGGAGGGACCTCATCTTGCATAACACAATAGAGCAAGTACCTTCAACATTATGATAGTAAAGGATTTTGTGTCAAAATACATACTTGAAATCTTGTTTATGAATGTGTGTCTTTTCATGAGAATCTAAATTAGGAGGATAAGTTTGGTGTTCTAAAAATTGAATGATGTCTTTATACCAAGGGCTTTGTCTAATGGTAATAGCCTCAATATGATAGATAAGTGAATTTGATGGTTGAGTTGAACATGGATATTTTCTTATTTGAATAATAAAAGAAGGATTGGAAAGAACTTGATGTTGATTAAATAGAGAAGCTAAAGAGGCAAGATAATTAGCAATGTAATTTTGATCTCTAAAAATAGGCTAAATAATGAAAGAGATAAAATCCTTAGGAAGATTGGTTACAATTTGATGATAGGTAATAAGCTTCTCACTTTTACATTGATAGTCACCATTAACTTGATGAAAAATAAGTTGAGAATCACCTAAAGCATGAAGGTATTGAATGTCTAAATCAAGAGCAGCTTGCATGCCTTAGATACAAGATTTATACTCAGCCATATTATTAGTGACATCAAAGGTGAAGTAAAAAGATAAAGGAATGATCTTACCAAGAGGACTAGTGAGAATTCATTATGCCCTAGCTCCTTGAATGAATTTAGGACCATCAAAGTGAAGGGTCCAAGTATCCTCATGAAATTTAACATTAATTTTAGGGAGCTCCTTGATAACCATCTTGGATTTAATAATACTAGAGGGAGTGGAATATTCTTCCATATTATTAGCTTCAAGATCAGTGGTAAAGCTATAAAAGTAATATTTAAGAGAGATATCTTGATTAAGACCTTTAATGTAAAGAATATTTTTATCAAGAAGGTCATCTTAAAGGGAAGAAATGGTTGGAATAGGAGTTGTAACAAGTTGGTCAGCTATGACTTTCCATTTAACAAATTTTTGAGTGATGATGTGAAGATAAAATTTCATAAGGAGGGCCATCTATTTTCCAATTATATCTCCAAGAAGAAAGGTTTTAGAGAAGAAATGACAAAGGGGGTCAAAATGAAAAATGACATAAGTAGTTTGGTAAAGCATGTAGTGACAAATATTTTTAGTCACAAAATAGATAGTGAGGCAATCATGCTCAATTTTGGTATAACATGTTTCATAGTCAATTATGCCTTGGCTTACGTAGTAGATAGCATAATCTCTTATTGTATCATCTTACTAGAAAATCATTGCCCCAACTAAAATAGGTGTGGAAGAAGTATATAGAATCAAAGGTTTATCATTTCAATGAGGATGAAGTGTACATGGATGAAGCAATGATTCTTTCATGTTATCAAAGGATTTTTGACATGTATCCATCCATTCTACATTAGTAATTTTCTTGAGAAGGTAATTGATGGAGTGAATTCAATATGCCATTTTCAGGGATGAATCATCTAATTACCCCAAGCTTTCCTAAATAAGTGTGAATGTTGGGAATAAAATGAGGAATATGCATGTTGATGATAACACTAATTTTGGTAGGATTAACGTCAATGCCATAGAGAGAGACTAAGAATCCTAACAATTTTCTAGATGTGACTCTAAATACACATTTTTAAGGATTAAGTCTAACTTTATATTTAAAGAGATGATCAAAGATGATAGCAAGATCATAAAGATTATTCTTACAATGCTTGTATTTATCAATGAGATCATCCACATAAGTTTCAATAATTTTGTGAATGAGATCATGAAAGGTGTAAGTAATTGTACATTGGTAAGTGGCTTTAGAAATCTTGAGACTAAATGGCATTTTGACATAGCAACAGGTGCCCCATTCCATGGTGAAAGTAGTCTTATTTTGGTCTTCAAGAATGATATGAATCTGATTATATCCTAAGAAACCATCCATAAGAGATAACATTTCATAACCAATCATGAAATCGACAATGTCATCTATTGAAGGTAAGGGGAAGTTGTCCTTAAGACAAGCAAGATTAAGATTGTGTAAATCAATACAAATATGAATAAACATAGTGACTTTCTTCTGAATGGGAATAATGTTGGACACCCATTCATAATAATCCATTGGTTTGATAAATTTAGCATCGAGTAATTTGATGATTTCCTTATGACATAAAGTTGTAACTTTAGGCAAAAATTTTCTTTGCTTTTGATGCATAGGCTTGGCATCAAGATAAGTAATGATGTTATGCACCACAATGATAGGGTTAATTCCAGGCATGTCCTCATAGGACCAAGTAAAAGATTCATGATATTTGTTAAATAATAGTCTTAAATTATCATATTCATTAGGTGAAAGCTGTTGAGAAACTATAATCAGTTGACGACAAGATGGGGTACCATATTCAATGTGAGTTGTTTCTTCAAAAATTATGGCATTGCCATCTTGAAAGTGATATGGTGCATTAGGCAAGGTTGAAATTGGATTTATTTTAGGATCAATGCTAGCGATGAAGTTATTGAAGCAAGGAGTTTTAGATTTCAAATTTCCAATCTTATGATGTTGCTAAGGAAATTAAGGTTCCTGGGCATGGAGTAACTCAAGAATAGCTTCATCACTAGGCAAGGTAGGAGGAGGACCATAATATTTGACATCTACTTCAAGATCTAAAATTTTATTGTCATGGTCATCATATTGATAATGACTCTGACAGACATCAGTTGCCTTGGCATCAAGCATAGTTTTAGGAGTAGAAGAAGTAGATATAATAGAAGAGATGGGAGAAGGATTGGATGCAATGATTGGATCTAAAGGTGTAATGACTTTCATAGGTTTGGAAGGTATAATTTTTTCTACCACCCAAGGAGTATAAATAAAAGGAGGATTGATAAGAGACACGTGACCCTTAAGACTAAGGTAAAATCCACAAAAATGGTATGCACATCCTAATTAAAAGCATGGATTTGGGGTAAAGCTTTCTGGTAATGTTGGACATCCAAATATCTATATTGAGTTTGGTCCATGATATAGTTGTTTTCATATGTTGGAGAAATCATATAATCTTGAGGATCATGGGGAGTTTCGAAAGGTGAAATCCCAATATTATTGAATGTATGAGGATACATGATAAGAGGATCTTGAAATAGTTTAACCACTAAAAAATCATTACAAGTGAAGCCATCTTATGGTAAAGAAGGATCTTGATCATTTCATGGAGGGGGAAAGTCGATAAACTCATAAATAAGAGGAATAGTATGGTTTCTTGGTAATAGATAAGGAGGAAGCCATTGTGAAATATAGAGAGGCAACTTGGTAGTATTAAAAGTGTGTTGCAATTCATTGTGCTCATCATCATCAAAATCCACAAGAGTAACTTGTAGATCAAGACTCATGTTAATGAACTCAAGTAAAAGAGCATTATTAATCTTAAGATTTGTAGGAATATGATATTGAGGTTTAAGATTAGGAATCTAGATTCTCCATGGATTAGGATCAGTGTCATGCTTGTACTATTTTCTATTATACAAGAATTTAATACATTGACTACCAGAAGAAGTAATAGCTTACATTTGATGGGTCCATGGATGACCAAGAAGGATATTGTAAGATAAAGGGAGATCAAGGTCCATAAGCTTGGTTTAAACAGTCTTATGTCATATGGTTAATGGAATCCAAATACAACCAAGTGGATTTTGATTAGTCTTATCAAAACCATGGCTAGTAAGATGGGTTTGCTTAAGATGATCTTTGTTATAATCAAGTTATTTTATAAGTCATAAGGATGTCACACTAATAACAGAGCCTTCATCAATTAATACTTTTATAATAAGATTTGTATTAATGGATATTTTAATAAAGAGTGGTAGATCATCAACATGAAAAATAATTTCATCGTTAATCATGTCCTCTTCAAGAAACTCAATAGAAGGTCTGGAAGAGAGACATGAGGTTTCAATGGTGTTGACATTAGGAGATTGAGAGTCAATAGAAGGTAATTATTCATCAATGGAGGATGAATCTTCAATTTCTTGAAGTTATTGTATAAGGAATTTAAAATGATTTGATGAAGTGCAAACCAACTCCATAAGAGGGATCTTACAAGGCATAGAGTTGAGTTCTTCAATAAAATTCTAATGAGTTTTATAAGAACCAGCATGAATTTTAGAAGGTAAGTTAGCTTTAGAAGATATATATGTGGTTGGAGGATTGGAAGGAATAATTTTTCCTTAGGAGATTCTAAATCAATATTAGTGGTGGTAGTATCTTTAAGAAGTTGTTCTTCTAAAGATGGCTTTTTAGGCTTCGTAACAAGATCTTTATGAGCTGGTTTATGACGATAATTAACCTTAAAAATGTTGACATATTGAGAGTTTTTATAATATTGATCTAATTGGAATTGATGACACAAACATCCTTAACATTATCTTGATTATTAGAATAAGATTTTTTTTTATTGGAGGTAGAAGCTTTGATATTTTGTCATTTGTGGGAAGCAACAATGTATTATTGATGATGAATATTGATCATAGATTCATGATTGAATGAATCACCAAGAATATAGGGGACAAAAAAATTATTGAGCCCTATACAAGATTTATGAGAATGCTTAACATCAACATGGAACCAAAAAAATAGATTAGGGTCATACCACTTAGGAGGATCATTGGGATAGATGAAAGGTTTCAAGGGTGGTAAAAATTATTTCATTTGATGAACTGAAAGAGGTGTATGAGAAGGTAAAGGAGTATCATTTTTGGTAAATACTTATTTGGTTTTTAGAGAATTACTAGTGATAGAATTATATATTTGGAAATATCCTTTAAGAAGTTTAGGATTAGGTTCAAATTGCTTCATAAGAAAATCTTAACGCTCATCTTGATCAAGAGCTTCATTAAGTATTTGAGGAGCAAATGTTTAAACCTTATATTGGAGAGTAGGAGTTAAAACCATGATAAAGAGTTTGAATAAGTTATCATCATTCATGTTATGATCATATTTATGAGCTAAATATTTCCATCTTTTAATAAATTCATGAGCTGATTCAGTTGGGGATTGATTAGCATTGATAAAGTTGCTAAGACAATTTTCAAGAAGATCATTGTGTTGAAACTCTTTAACCAAAGGATTAACCAAATCTTCAAGTTGATGAATAGAATGTTGGGGTAGTTGATTATACCATTATAATACATCACTGGTAAAAGTTTTGACTGGGATTTTAGTAGTGGAAATGTATTAGTTTGGATCCATTCTTTGTAAAGGTTGTTAAAGGATTTAATAAATGAGGTAGGATCCTTAGTCCCATCATATTTGATAGTTGGAGATATGTTACCAATATCAATGGAAACAATGAAGGGATATAAAGGCTCATTTTAAATGGTTTGAAGCATCTTGTTATTCATTATGGGTTGAGAAATAACATTACCTGAGGCATTCCTAAGAGATGGAGGAATATAACTAGGATTAGCTTGAGGATGAATAGTTGGAGGTTGATTAGCCACATTGATTAAGTGTTGTTGAATTTGCATCATTTGGTTGGTATTATAATTTTTCACAATGTTCATTTATCGAATAACTTGTGATAAACTTTGGGTTGTATCGAGAGATGGGTTGGTGTTTATAGGAGCACTCTCCATATTAGTATTAGGGAGAGGATTTCTAGAAAAAGGATTAGTAGGATTGTTAATTAAACTTGTATCAATCACTCCCACATTAGTTTGAAGATTTTGAGAAGTTTATTGGTAAGTATAGAAAGGATTAGATCCAGCAACTTCATCTTGAGGTGTTATTTGTACCATATTAAAATTCATAAATGAAGGAGGTGAAGAGGTGCCCCAAGAGTGATGGTGCTCTTAGGAGGAAAAGAGGGGAATAAATGAACATCCCAAAAGTACCTAAATGGATTTAAGTTATCTAAGAATATTTCGATAGGAGATTTCATTTTGAATGAAGAGAGATGAATAGAATGAAAAATTAGATTGATAAACAGGGAAAGTAGGAAATAGTATAGGGTCAACTAGGTTAATTTATTACAAAAAATAGGGCTTGTAAACTATACAAGGTTGATTGGGTCAATCTAATATAGTGAATAGAGGTAGGAAAAAGATGGAAAAGGAGATACAGACTATATAGGGTTGACTAGGTTGATCTAATACAGTGAATAAGGGCTGAAAAAGATATAGGGTCAATTGGGTCAATCTAGTATAACAAGCAGGGAGAAATATCAATATGATATCAAGTTATAAATTGAAATAAGATAATTTTTGTAGCTAATCTAGGAAATTAAGAGTTGAAAGGAAAAAAAATAAATTGGATCAATGCTAGCCAATCCAATTGAGACACAAAAAACAAAACCTTTCATTAACACTGGATAATGCAAGTTTTTGCACACATAATTAAACAAAGAGCAAGCAAACAAATTGAAAAGTAAAGATAACTAGTTGGTCAGCCTGAATGTTTATTAGATTATTAAGAATGATTTTAAATGTGATTGAATGTTGGCTATAAGCAAGGTACTAGATAGCAATCTAAGGATGGTTTTAGGTAGTTTAGGCTAAAATGGATTATAGTGGCAATGATATAGGCTTGTATTGGGGCCTACCCCCTCACTTCACATACCACAGTGATAAGGGTATTGGGTGATTAGATAGAATATACCATTAATCATGTTTTATACTTGACTAGAGCATCAATTCAGCTTCCCCCTTGGTGATGAAATCCAAGTAGGTTTACCTAGGGTAGACAAAATATTAAAGTGCTTATATTTTTTTTTATGATTTGGTTATGTGTGCATAAAATAGAAATAGTGGAACTAAGTGATTGATTAAATATACATTAATTATACTAAGTGAACTATTCTAAGCATGTAAGAAATAGGAAAAGAAAGATGTGAAATATTTACTAGCAGATATGAGGTCAATTCCAACTTTAAAACAATATATAGTGTTGACACTGTATACATAAAATAAAGAATAGGGTCAATAGGGTCAAAATTTTACTATGGAAGCAAAGTATGAAAATGAACTAGGTTAGTAGTGTCGATCCAATTATTTTAGATAGCACACAGAACACAGAATTGGGTTGACAATGTCTAGTTGACTGTACAAGGGTAGTTTTTAAAGACTAAAAAATATGAAAGGAAAGATAGAAAAAGAGACAAATAGAGAATTAGAAAGGAACCTTGTTAGATCAAAGATGCAATGAAGGAATATTATTGATGAAGAACCTTGAAGTATGCTTGAGAAAACTTCAAACTAGGTTGATGGAATTAATCAAGCTATACAGGGACCTGCTTAAAAAGTGATGAAACTATAAGGGGTTGAGTGGGTTAACATAGTAGGTCAAATTGGGTGTTTGAAAAATTAGAAACCTGTACTGGGTTAATTGGGTTGATCTAGTTGTCTATTCCTATAACCTGTACACATAGATAAAACTTTAGGTTGATAGAATCAATCTAGTATGTCAAAAATAAATGATCAAAATGATGATCAAAATAATGAAATAAATGAAGGTAAAAGTAAACAAATCCTATAAGGGTTATTTCATGTTGGGTTTACCATAATGTATGTAATCAAAAATGCATCATATCTATGAATTAATCATAGATCAGATAAGATAGATCATACCTACACTTCTAATTGGGATACACTTGTTAAATGGGAGAATGACCAATATGCGGATCCGATAGACTCGATTAGGGGATCACTTATATCACTTGTCACAACACATCATTCTAGGAAGGGTTTCAAAGCCTACAATCTAACACAATCACACAATAACCAAAATGGATTCCTAAAGTTTAAAATGTTCACTTATACTAATAGTAAGAAAGTAAAATCTAATCTAGTGCACACCAAAGCTTGTGGCACAAAGTGGGGGTTATAAGCAATAAAAAAAACATGTATAGGGAAATTCAATTAAATTAAGTATGAGTAATACCCTCATACATAAAATATGAAAGATAGTATTATTGGAGCCAACATTTATGCTACTTTTATCTACTAAAAGAGATGAAAACAAAGTTAGAATATACTTACCTAAATGTGAACCCATCGAGACTCAATCTCTCCCTTAGCCAAAATGGATTTGAAAGAGCTTGTTGTGTTTTGTAAGGATCACTAAGAAATTTTAAAGCATCCAAGACTTATCAACAAGACTAAATTCTTCAAATAAGAAACCTAATCTAAGTCTCCTCAAGTAGAATGGTGGAAGAGAAAATTGTGAAGAAGCATGAGAGAATAATAAATCTTGATTTCACATATCAATATTGATTGAAATGATATTGTATATATAGTTAGATCTTACCCTAAATCCTTCTAATAATGTTGGCTGTACATGGTCCACCTAGTCGACCTAGTATGTTTTTAGGGATAATTTACTAGGTCCTTTTTAGGTTAGTTGAAAGGATAAAAAACCAAGAAAGTAAAGAATACCCCTAAATTGTATTGGGTCGACCTAGTACAACCGATAATAAAAAATAAGTTTAAGACAAGAAAAGGAATAATGAAAGAGGAAAAATTGGAGGAATACTCAAGGAAGGAAAAGTAAGTTAGTGAATGGTTAGAGTGGTAATAATGTGGAAATAAGGGATAATAATCTTGTGAATCACAAAATTTGTACCCACCCCTTTATTTATTCACCCCTTAGGGCATGCACTCATAGAGATTGAGTCTTGATGTGTTCCTACAAGATGTAAAGCATCAATAATCAATAAAATTTAAAACTATTATGTATATACACATAGAAATTATGCAAAAATGTGATTAAAAACATATGACTAACTCCCCATAACTCATCCACACATGTCAATGGTGATGTTATAAAATTTCCTATTCATATTTTATGCCACTAGACCCAAAATCTGTAGATGAAAACAATGATCAACCAAATAAAATACACTCATGCACACAAGCACTCAAATCATATAAAAATTGTTATAGTACCCCTTGCACAAGATCAATACTTTAGAATCATTCTTAATCATCTCTAAACAATCAAACTTTGATGATCAACCAAGCATACTAGGATAAGTACATTGCACACTTTATCATTGTCACTTAGGCTATCAAAACACTTTATCCACTCACTTGGACACCTCCATGACATCACTTTGACATCATTGAAATTATCTAATAATCTCCACTTTTGTCATTGATGTCAACACCCATCAATATACATCTCACCTTTGTTTTCTCTCTTTAAGCACTCTCACAATAGGAACTTTCTCCCCCTTTGACACAATGACAAATAAGGCACCAATTGATCCTAAAGACCTAAAAATACCATCAATAGGAAAGGAACACTCTATAAATATGATATAAAATCCCCCTTACCTTGATCCTACCTTTTTTTTCCTTATCAACTTCCTCTTACCACATGCCAACACTCTCTTAAGCCAAACACTACAACTAATGAAGAAAAAATACACAAAAGTACTAAAATATGATGAAACATATCAAGAAACATATAAGAGGACTCCTAATATTTATACTCAATTACATCACTTGATCATCTTCAGATCTACACACACCATGAATAATCACCACACAACCTTACTAGCCTCTACTCTCAAGCCAACTTAGGTACCACCAAAAAAAATTCATACCATTCAAAAAATAGGAAACATGCACTAAACCAACCTGATAACTTACCTTGAAATAATCATGCCTTTTTATTTTGGAAAAACTAAGAAAAAACATCATATCTTCATTACTAGGCCTATCTAGACTCCTTGTAGCCCTACCTAGAACTTGTAGAGCCCATAAATTTTAGTAGACACAACTTCAAGACCTAAAAATTCATATTTGGAGAAATCTCATATGCCCCCTCAAGAACCAACTTGAAAAAGCTATCTCATCCTCTATAATATACTTTCTTCATAAACCAACTTGTCAATTAGGCCTCCATCTTGACAAAAACAAGAATAACTTGAAAACTACAAACCTTCAAATCTATGTGAAGCTTGATTTGATAACCCATGTGATCCATTCAGCCTATTAATAATCCTCAGACTTCAATTCACAAGGCAAACCACTTTTATAGCATAGCTGAATACCCTAGAATCTCAAAACAAATAGAGTCAACAAACCTCCATCTAGTCAACATCCACCTCTAAAAATTCTTGTACACCTAGAGACAATCATTACACACTTCTGGACCAAGATTTGATCTTCCACATATTTTAGAACCCATACATCCTATAACCCATTTTAGGCTTGCTTACCCTTAAACCAAAACCAAGAAAACTGAGAGCACTCAAAAAACTTTTATTTAACTTCAGCATACCTTCAAACCAAAAAACCACTTGGATCACATCACAAAGAAGTGTACATAACTTTCTAAGCACCAAACTCTTTTTGACATTTCATCAATCGCATTATGCCACCTAGAAACACCCATTTTGACTCTGTACTATAGCTCCTTCACAAACCTTTGGAGCAAGCTCATGAACTTATTGCTCCCCCTTAACTAATGACCTTCTAAGATCAACACAAGTCTATGTATATATTGGTATTAATATATTAAGCATAAAAACTTGCTTATCCATAAGAAATATGTCTCCTAAGAATCATATGTAGAGACACACTACATTACAATGTCCTAAAACAATGTGAAACCAGGAGTTGCCCACAAATCCTCATATTCCTTCTCCTCCTTGGTCATTTGATACTTATATTTATTCTTCTTCTTCTTAGGCTTAAGATAATCAACATGATCATCTACTCTAACATTCTCCTTCTCTTCTAAGATTGAGTTGACAATACATGGAGATAATAAAGATTCATGACATACCTTTTCATTTGAAGAATCTACCTTACAGTTATGAACCTCATCATTAGGCATTGACAATTGACGTTATTTTCATGAATCCTACTCAAATATAGTAAAACGTTCATTTGGATCCATATATACCTCATAACCAGCTTCAACCAACACCTTGGTCTTCTCTTTGTGCTTGGTCTCTTTATCCACAACATGAGTAGACAATGAGAGCCCTTGGAAATATTCAACTTTTATAGTATTATCTACTATAGAAAATAGATTACTTGGACCTATAGTCTCATCATGACTCATACTTACCACCTTTAGCTTCCATGAGTTGACTTACCTTCTTCCTTGCACTCTAAGAACCTGATTAAACCTATTATGACTTGTAGACCTTGGCATTTAGGATATATCAATGTGACCTCTCTATTCATAGTTATAGCATACCATACTCTTTGATGGAAACTAATCTTGTCTTACCTTGTTTGGATAAAAACTATCAACGTGTCTAATGTCATGAAAACTAAAACAAACTACTCTTTTTGAAGAAGATATACCTTGCCTTTCCTTATTTCTATAAATATTATCAAAGTGGCTCTCATTAAGATAGTTGAAGCACTTGACTTTTCTCACACTTTTTGACTGATGGCCCCCATCATAGTTACATGCAAACTCATTTCTAATAGGTCTATTACATTCTTTAAATTTATGCCCAAACTGATTACAAGTATAGCAATAACCATTAAAATTTACATACATCATGGAATTTAGTTGTCTGATATGATTTGTCTTCATTCTGTCAGCACCTTCATTCCTTGTTTGATGATTTGTCTTCAAAGTATGATTGTCCTTATTCACATTAGTCTTCTTATTGACTTGAGTTGCATTCTCTAGTTCTTCTTTATATCCAAGACTAATTCTATCACTTTCATGATTTTTATCATTCAAAATATTATCTAGATCACTTGAGATCTTTTCAAATCTCACAAATAACTTCACCTTACTAGATGTCTTCTCTAACTTAGATTTCAATGACTCATTTTCAATTACATACCTTAAACATTCACCTTATTTATGTTTAAAGCTTGTAGAAAGGATTTATAATTGACAAATGAAATACTTGACTATATCTTCATGCTCCTTGGTGTCTTAAGTCATTATTGCCTCAAACACACTAAATTTCTCCTCATTGTATTTGAGTTGAGACTTCATCTTGTTATTAATATTCTTCTCAATATTTAGTTCTTCAAGAAAATTTGTCAATGAAGTATCATATTCTACCTCATCATCATCTGAATCACTCCAAGTAGACATCATTTGATGTGAGAGACTACCTTCCTTAGCCATATGCAGGGCTTCATCTTTAATAGCACCATCATCTTCATGATCATACTCTGAGTCACTGACTTCACTCTCATGTGATGAGCTACAATCTTCTTTAGTGTAGAGACTCTTCTTGTCCTTGAAGTACTTCTTATTGTTATCAAACCTTTTGAATCCCTTTTTTATTTTATTAGACCTGAATGATCTATTTCCATCATCATGACCTTGATCATGCTCTTCATCATCATCCTTATTATACTTATGAGGGCACTTATTAGTAAAATGTTCTACCTCTCCAAAATTGAAGCATTTGAGGGTTAGTTTACCCTTATACTTTCATGAACCTATTTTCAATTTCCTTCAAAGAAATTATTTCATCCTCATCTATATCAAAAATTTCATCCTCTTTGGGTTTCTTACCTCAGAGTTTCTTCTTGGGAATCATTTCTATCTTGAATTTTACTTCCTTATTTGGTGGTATATGATCATTCTTCCTCATCTCATAGGTAGTAAGGATGCCATGCAATACATCTAACTTTAGCTAAGTAAGATCATGAATTTATTCTATGGTAGATACTTTATGATCAAACTTGAGAGAGAAGGACCTTAATAAATTTAGAACTATAATATCTTCTTCAAGGTTCTCTCCAAGACCTCTAATGGTGTTCATAATCTCATCAACTCTCTAAAAAAAGGATGCCATTAGGTCTTCTTCATTCATCTTCAGATTTTCAAATTATCTTTTGTGAGTCTGCAACTTATCAAGCTTAACCTTTGAATCTCCTTCATAAATGATCTACATTTTATCCCATATCTCTTTATCATATTTTCAATGGATTACCTTAGTGAACATAGTCTCTATAAGATCATAATTAATGGAATTAATTGCATTAGAATTATTCTCAAACATATTTTTATCTATAACACTATATGAAGGGGTAATAGGAACAACTTAACCATCCACAATATATTTCCATACAACAAACCCTAGGTACATAATATATGTCCTCATACTTGCAATCCAAAAATTATAATTGGATCCATTAAACATTAGTTCTTTTTTAGTAGATAAACCTCCTTGATGACTACCCATATTGTATCGTGGATCACCTTTAAGTTGTAAAGCATTTACCAAAGGACTTCCTTTAATACCAATTGTTAGATTTATAATAACTGAGAGGTGGGAGAGTGAATTAATGAGCCTAGATATTTCAATTTCAATTCTAATCCTTTCAAATTTTAAGCAATTAGCATATATCAAAAAACATTAATAAGAGAGCTCATTCATTCAATGGATACACAAGATCAAACACACAACACATAGTTCCTATGGGAAACCTTCATGGGGAATAAAACCCACTCTCAAACCTAAAACACATGGACTACTTGTTCTATAAGATATTACAAACAAGAGACTGGTCAAGTCCTTTAGACCATAAACCTTAATCAAGTCCTCTTGACCAAAGGCCTTTAGTGAAACACCTATTTTATAAGGAGAAACTACCCCTAAGGAAGATTAAGTCCTTTAGAACCTCCTTTTAAGTTAACACCTCCACCTTATAACTAATGTATTTAACACTTGATGATGTATCTTTGATTTTCTAACCCTTACATAAATTCCTCTCTATCTCATACAAGCCTCTCACATAGGCATAATTCAATCTCTCTCCTTATTCACTCAAACTATCCTCATATGCACACTAAAACCTCTTTGCATATCTTCAAACTATAAAATCACTATTATCACATCACAAATATGACCTACAGGTCATAAACATAATCAATAAATTATTTTTCTCATCCAATAGGCATAATACATATCCTTTTTTCTTTACTTCAACACTCACTACACACATATAAGCTTCTCTCAATCCTATAAACCATCACATTTAGTTTCACTATTTATAGAAAATTCATGAAGTATCAAGTCCACAATCTTACTTTTCAGCCATAACACAAGCCTTCATGCTTAAGGCATTTTGTATGGGTCACACCTAAGCACAACTCTCTTTCAAATAAGCCTAAGTCACCTGTTAGGACCTATGATGACCCATTCACCTCTTTGAAACATATCTGAGCAACCTAAGAACATAATAACACTATCCAAATAAATTAACCTATACCACATGATTTATAGTCCCCCATTAAGTGCCAACAAGCATCACATTACCCTTCTACTTAAGCACAATTTATTCAAATAACATTTTGTACAATAATCATTATGAGAGAACACACAGTCAATTTATAAACCTTTGTTCATAATATACATGATTGTTTAAACCTTAATAATTCACACATCTTATCCTCATAGAGTATACAACATACTCCAATAGCTAGTTCACCATTAAACATTGATATACCAATAAACACAGCTCAAATACCCTTCTCAAGTCACTTAAAAAATATGCAAAAACACAGTCAAATTTCAACCTAAATATATTTTAATTTACACACTTTAAATTCTTCACATATATATTTCTAGATGATCCTTATATTCTTCTACAAATTCACTTTTTACACCATGAGCAAATTATACATAAATCAAAAGATACAACATAAAAACTGAGCACTGGTGTTTTCCTTTGCAAATTTGAATATCTAAATCCAAATGGTCACAATTAAACTTTAGTCATTTAAAATTCATCTACTTCCCTTTCATATTAGATTAAACATGCACCATTGATATTTTTCTAACTTTAACTCATAGTGCGCCACTACCCAAATGTTAAACTTTGAACACTTGGCATCATCGTGTTTCTTCCTGACATCCTAGAAAAAACATGCTTCATCAATCTACTATACACAGCTTGATATTTATCTATGTTAAACATTAGACACTTTTAACTCATTTCACTCAACATGCTCCATTTATCTCAATTATTATGAACATTCTCTCACCATTAGATCTTAAAAGTAGCTCATTTTTTACCTCTACCTATCATTAAGAAACTATCACTTTGACCTCTTTGACTTGATACATGTCATTAGATCAATTTTTACAATCATACATGAACCCTTAGATCTTAATTTGGTCCTAATAGTTATCTCTTTCAAAATCAACTAAGTATGGGAACCATTTTAATCTTCCTAGAAGGCCAACTTTGGACCTCAATAACTTTTGTTGTGCTTAGACACATGATCTAAAATTTGGATAATATGATCTCTTCAAATATAATAATCCAACCATATATCAATATTTTCCTATAACCCTCATACATTCAATATATAATTTCATTAATCTACTCACTTAGAATTTTTTACCACAGAGCTAATTATGTCAAAAACTGCTTGGAAGGCCAACTTTGAACATGCATATCTTTTGTCACACTTCATCACATGAACTAAAATTTAGTACATAGAAACTAGGAAAAAAAATAAACAAACCCATATAATCAAATCATAAAACTACCACATTTTCAAAAATATAACACCATCAAAATGCCTAATCAATTTTTCTTACCACATTGCAAATTTGTTATGGAAAAACATTATCAAACTACTTGGGAGCCCAACTTTGTACTTGAATATCTTATGTTAAACTTTATTTCATGACCTAAAATTTAGCACATAAAAAATAAGAAAAAATGTGATTAAAACCATATGACCAAATCCCCCTGACTTATCTACACATGGTAATGCTTATGTCATCAAGCTACCTACTTAGTTTTCTTCCACTAAACCCAAAATATCTAGATGAAAACAATGATCAACCAGATGAAATCCACTCATGCCTACAAGCACTCAAAGCATATAAATAATTTTATAGGACCCCTTGCACAATATCAATACTTTAGACACATCCCTAATAATCTCTAAATAGTCAAAATATGATGATCAACCAAGCTTACTTTAAGCATACTAGGATAATTACATTGCACACTTTATCATTATCACTTAGACTATCAAGACACTTCATCCACTCACTTGGACACCTCCATGACATCATTGATAATTCTCCAACATTTATGGCTTCATTTCACTTACATAAACACATATTTATACTTTTACATATTATACAAGCACACATAACCCCTTACCTATTGGAGAGGAATGTACATTCTCATCTATATCAATCATTTGTGATACATTATTATGACTCTCTCACACATACATTAGGGGAATTTCCCTCACCTTCCTCTTACCCCACTATGCTTTAGCACCTCTTTTGGATGTTAGAATCCTTCCCTTTTCTTATATATATGAATCCTTGATTCTTATTATTTTTCAAAAGATTTTAAACTCCAATATTTTAAACATACTTAAAAAATCAAAATATTTTCAAAAATTTAAAAATATTGTATTATTAGTTTACTTATTTACATATATTATCTATCTTATGTTAATTACATATCATATTCTGTTTATATTTCAATACACACTACTTATCATGGGGTATGTGAGTGTGATATAGGACATACTATTACATGGTTCCTTGATGTTGGGCTTCCATTTTTACTCTACAACCTTGCTAAGCTAGGGGCATCTCTTCATTCTCTGTGAACATTTTAATAGATTGCATCTATCATCAACTTTTATACCATGATAAGTTATATATCATACAAGTGTTTTTTAATTTAGCATCATTTATTTAAACTTGGACATATTCCAATCCAAAATAAAACCTAGAATTATTTTTATTTGATTTTATAGTATCAAATATAAAAATTCTATAATGTTATTATTGAATTCTAAATTAGTATTTTTTGGCATTAGATATCATAATTTTCATACTCTAGTTTAGTGTTATTTAGTATTAGACATCATATTTTTTGAATTATAATTTGAATGTTATTATAAACCAATATTAATTAACTATATTCTATATTTTAATTTAAATTGGTGAATCAATTCAATGTTTTTTATCTAAACATTATAATAATCAATAATTTATTTTGATGTAATTATTGTTATTTTTCTTAATTTGTTGGATCAATTCAATGTCTTGTTACAAAACATGGGAAAAATCATATTTTATTTTAATTATTATTTACTTCTATACTACTTGTTACAATTATTACATAAACTATTCCAAAAGTTTCCTTTCACAACTGCAGTTGATGTTGTTATGTTCTCTTAATCTCCATACTTTGTTTTGGGTTGTTTTATTTTGTTTTGATTTTTTCTTGTTCTACTTCACTATATTATGTTATAATTCTATTAAAATAGAATTTCATCCCCATGAAGATAGTTTATAGCTTCTTCTATTAATATTAACATTGTTAATGTGTTATGCATAACGTTTATCCACTTGTGAAGTTGGTTGTATATAGTCTCGAGTTGGTTACGTGAGTCTAGAGCTGCATATATGTAATTTGTAGTTGGTTTTGTGAGTTTAGATCCCTATTGATATGGGTGTTAATATTGGTGTTATTCAGTATTCAAAATCTTGTTGAAAATTAATTTTTATATTACTTGGATTCGGATATAAAAATACCATCTATCTATTTAACCTCAATGATAAGAAAATACTTCAACAATCCTAAATCAACCATTTCAAATTCTTTTTTCATTTCTGATTTGAAAAATTAACAACAAATATCCATGAAGCTTTTAGTGTGGATAAAACAAGTAAAATATAAATTCACAAATATCCATATATCAATTTAAATATCATATA